>JAVJIF010013846.1:0-47500 GCA_038442645.1 Agave tequilana
GGGGGGAGGTCGGCGTCGCCTGAAAAGGAGAAGGGAGGCGGATGGAGGAAGGTGGTGGAAGAAGAAGGGTATTTTGACCTTTTCACCAAGGGTAAAATTGAAAAAAAAAAAAAAAAAAACAATGGCACACTTGTAATATTTTTGTGGTGCCTTCATCTCTCTCGCACTCAAACCCCGCGCAATCTCAGATTTGGTGGTGTCGTTTAGCTCGTCTCTTTATCTTCAATGGCGCTCGCCATTTCTCGAATCCGCGCCCTCTGCTCTCGCTCCCCTCTGCCCCTCTTCCTTTCCAGGCGCCTCCTCTT
The DNA here is from genome assembly GCA_038442645.1 of Agave tequilana. Classification (NCBI taxonomy): domain Eukaryota; kingdom Viridiplantae; phylum Streptophyta; class Magnoliopsida; order Asparagales; family Asparagaceae; genus Agave; species Agave tequilana. The sequence continues at coordinate 306 of JAVJIF010013846.1, forward strand.
CTCCTCATCCTCCGCCCTCTTCCATCGCCTTTTGTCCCTCACCCGCTTCGTGAATCCGTCGGCGGCCGCCCGGTTCATCCCGGTCCGGTGCCAGGTAAGCGACTCCACCTGCTTGCTCTTCACCTCGGGCGGCGGCGAGTCTTTGGGGGTCAAAATACTCGCCGCCGCCAAGGTGAAGAGCAAGCAGGTGGAGTTGCTCACCTGGCACCGGACGGGATGAACCGGCGCGGTCGCCGACGGATTCACGAAGCGGGTGAGGGACAAAGGGCGATGGAAGAGGGCGGAGGACGAGGAGAAGAGGAGGCGCCTGGAAAGGAAGAGGGGCAGAGGGGAGCGAGAGCAGAGGGGCGCGGATTCGAGAAATGGCGAGCGCCATTGAAGATAAAGAGACGAGCTAAACGACACCTCCAAACCTGAGATCGCGCGAGGGTTTGAGTGCGAGAGAGATGAAGGCACCCACAAAAATATTACAAGTGTGCCATTGTTTTGTTTTTTTTTCAATTTTACCCTTGGTGAAAAGGTCAAAATACCCTTCTTCTTCCACCACCTTCCTCCATCCGCCACCCTTCTCCTTTTCAGGCGACGCCGACCTCCCCCTTCCTCAGCGTTCCTGGCCTCCCCCTGCCCCCCGCTGAGGAGGGGTGAGGTCGGCGTCGCCTGAAAAGGAGAAGGGAGGCGGATGGAGGAAGGTGGTGGAAGAAGAAGGGTATTTTTACCTTTTCACCAAGGGTAAAATTGAAAGAAAAAAAACAATGGCACACTTGTAATATTTTTGTGGGTGCCTTCATCTCTCTCGCACTCAAACCCCGCGCGATCTCAGGTTTGGTGGTGTCGTTTAGCTCGTCTCTTTATCTTAAATGGCGCTCGCCATTTCTCGAATCCACGCCCTCTGCTCTCGCTCCCCTCTGCGCTCACACTGGCACCGGACCGGGATGAACCGGGCAGCCGCCGACGTTTTCACGAAGCGATGAGGGACAAAGGGCGATGGAAGAGGGCGGAGGACGAGGAGAAGAGGAGGCGCCTGGAAAGGAAGAGGGGCAGAGGGGAGCGAGAGCAGAGGGCGCGGGTTCGAGAAATGGCGAGCGCCATTGAAGATAAAGAGACGAGCTAAACGACACCACCAAACCTGAGATCGCTCGAGGGTTGAGTGCGAGAGAGATGAAGGCACCCACAAAAATATTACAAGTGTGCCATTGTTTTTTTTTTTCAATTTTACCCTGGTGAAAAGGTCAAAATACCCTTCTTCTTCCACCACCTTCCCCCATCCGCCTCCCTTCTCCTTTTCAGGCGACGCCGACCTCCCCCCTCCTCAGCGGGGGCAGGGGGAGGCCAGGAACTCTGAGGAGGTGGGAGGTCAGCGTCGCCTGAAAAGGAGAAGGGAGGCGGATGGAGGAAGGTGGTGGAAGAAGAAGGGTATTTTGACCTTTTCACCAAGGGTAAAATTGAAAAAAAAAAAACAATGGCACACTTTTAATATTTTGTGGGTGCCTTCATCTCTCTCACACTCAAACCCTCGCGCGATCTCAGGTTTGGTGGTGTCGTTTAGCTCGTCTCTTTATCTTCAATGGCGCTCGCCATTTCTCGAATCCGCGCCCTCTGCTCTCGCTCCCCTCTGCGCTCACCTGGCTCCGGACCGGGATGAACCGGGCAGCCGCGACGTTTTCACGAAGCGAGTGAGGGACAAGGGCGATGGAAGAGGGCGGAGGACGAGGAGAAGAGGAGGCGCCTGGAAAGGAGAGGGGCAGAGGGGAGCGAGAGCAGAGGGCGCGGGTTCGAGAAATGGCGAGCGCCATTGAAGATAAAGAGACGAGCTAAACGACACCACCAAACCTGAGATCCGCGCGAGGGTTTGAGTGCGAGAGAGATGAAGGCACCCACAAAAATATTACAAGTGTGCCATTGTTTTTTTAATTTTACCCTTGGTGAAAAGGTCAAAATACCCTTCTTCTTCCACCACCTTCCCCATCCGCCTCCCTTCTCCTTTTCAGGCGACGCCGACCTCCCCCCTCCTCAGCGGGGGCAGGGGGAGGCCAGGAACGCTGAGGAGGGGGGGGTCAGCGTCGCCTGAAAAGGAGAAGGGAGGCGGATGGAGAAAGGTGGTGGAGAAGAAGGGTATTTTGACCTTTTCACCAAGGGTAAAATTGAAAAAAAAAAAAAAAAAACAATGGCACACTTTTAATAATTTTTGTGGGTGCCTTCATCTCTCTCGCACTCAAACCCTCGCGCGATCTCAGATTTTGGTGGTGTCGTTTTAGCTCGTCTCTTTATCTTCAATGGCGCTCGCCATTTCTCGAATCCGCGCCCTCTGCTCTCGCTCCCCTCTGCCCTCTCCTTCCAGGCGCCTCCTCTTCTCCTCGTCCTCCGCCCTCTTCCATCGCCCTTTGTCCCTCAACCGCTTCGTGAATACGTCGGCGGCGGCCCGGTTCATCCCGGTCCGCGTCGCCTGAAAAGGAGAAGGGAGGCGGATGGAGGAAGGTGGTGGAAGAAGAAGGGTATTTGCCTTTTCACCAAGGGTAAAATTGAAAAAAAAAAAAAACAATGGCACACTTGTAATATTTTTGTGGGTGCCTTCATCTCTCCCGCACTCAAACCTCGCGCGATCTCAGGTTTGGTGGTGTCGTTTAGCTCGTCTCTTTATCTCAATGGCGCTCGCCATTTCTCGAATCCGCGCCCTCTGCTCTCGCTCCCCTCTGCCCCTCTTCCTTTCCAGGCGCCTCCTCTTCTCCTCGTCCTCCGCCCTCTTCCATCGCCCTTTGTCCCTCACCGCTTCGTGAATCCATCGGCGGCCGCCCGGTTCATCCCGGTCCGGTGCCAGGTGTTTGTCGCTCACTGGCACCGGACCGGGATGAACCGGGCGGCCGCCGACGGATTCACGAAGCGGGTGAGGGACAAAGGGCGATGGAAGAGGGAGGAGGACGAGGGAGAGAGGAGGCGCCTGGAAAGGAAGAGGGGCAGAGGGGAGTGAGAGCAGAGAGCGCGGATCCGAGAAATGGCCGAGCGCCATTTAAAGATAAAGAGACAAGCTAAACGACACCACCAAACCTGAGATCGCGCGAGGGTTGAGTGCGAGAGAGATGAAGGCACCCACAAAAATATACAAGTGTGCCATTTTTTTTTTTTTTCAATTTTATCCTTGGTGAAAAGGTCAAAAAACCCTTCTTCTTCCACCACCTTCCTCCATCCACCTCCCTTCTCCTTTTCAGGCGACGCCGACCTCCCCCTCCTCAGCGGGGGGGCAGGGGGAGGCCAGGAACGCTTGAGGAGGGGGGAGGTCGGCGTCGCCTGAAAAGGAGAAGGGAGGCGGATGGAGGAAGGTGGGGAAGAAGAAGGGTATTTTGACCTCTTCACAAGGGTAAAATTGAAAAAAAAAAAAAAAAACAATGGCAACACTTGTAATATTTTTGTGGGTGCCTTCATCTCTCTCTCACTCAAACCCTCGCGCGATCTCAGATTTGGTGGTGTCGTTTAGCTCGTCACTTTATCTTCAATGGCGCTCGCCATTTCTCGAATCCGCGCCCTCTGCTCTCGCTCCCCTCAGCCCCTCTTCCTTTCCAGGCGCCTCCTCTTCTCCTCGTCCTCCGCCCTCTTCCATCGCCCTTGTCCCTCACCCGCTTCGTGAATCCGTCGGCGGCGCCCGGTTCATCCCGGTCCGGTGCCAGGGTGAGCGGACTCCACTGCTTGCTCTTCACCTCGGGCGGCGGCGAGTATTTTGAGATCGCGCTTGGTGCCAGGTGAGCAAGCAGGTGGAGTCGCTCACCTGGCACGGACCGGGATGAACCGGGCGGCCGCCGACGGATTCACGTAGCGGGTGAGGGACAAAGGGCGATGGAAGAGGGAGGAGGACGAGGAGAAGAGGAGGCACCTGGAAAGGAAGAGGGGCAGAGGGGAGCGAGAGCAGAGGGCGCGGATTCGAGAAATGGCGAGCGCCATTGAGATAAAGAGACGAGCTAAACGACACCACCAAACCTGAGATCGCGCGAGGGTTTGAGTGCGAGAGACATGAAGGCACCCACAAAAAATATTACAAGTGTGCCATTGTTTTTTTTTTTTTTCAATTTTACCCTTGGTGAAAAGGTCAAATACCCTTCTTCTTCCACCACCTTTTCCATCCGCCTCCCTTCTCCTTTTCAGGCGACGCCGACCGCCCCTCCCCCTCCTCAGCGGGGGGCAGGGGGAGGCCAGGAACGCTGAGGAGGGGGGAGGTCGGCGTTGCCTGAAAAGGAGAAGGGAGGCGGATGGAGGAAGGTGGTGAAAGAAGAAGGGTATTTTGACCTTTTCACCAAGGGTAAAATTGAAAAAAAAAAAACAATGGCACACTTGTAATATTTTTGTGGGTGCCTTCATCTCTCTCGCACTCAAACCCTCAAGCGATCTCAGATTTGGTGGTATCGTTTAGCTCGTCTCTTTATCTTCAATGGCGCTCGCCATTTCTCGAATCCGCGCCCTCTGTTCTCGCTCCCTCTGCCCTCTTCCTTTCCAGGCGCCTCCTCTTCTCCTCGTCCTCCGCCCTCTTCAATCGCCCTTTGTCCCTCACCCGCTTCGTGAATCCGTCGACGGCCGCCCGGTTTCCATCCGGTCCGGTGCCAAGGTGGTGGAAGAAGAAGGGTATTTTGACCTTTTCACCAAGGGTAAAATTGAAAAAAAAAAAACAATGCACACTTGTAATATTTTTGTAGGTGCCTTCATCTCTCTCGCACTCAAAACCCTCGCGCGATCTCAGATTTGGTGGTGTCGTTTAGCTCGTCTTTTATCTTCAATGGCGCTCGCATTTCTCGAATCCGCGCCTCGCTCTCGCTCCCCTCTGTCTTCCTCAGGCGCCTCCTCTCCTCGTCTCTTCCTCGCCTATCTCTTCCCTCTCGCCATCTCGTCCCCCCTCTCCATCCCTTTGTCCCTCACCCGCTTCGTGAATCCGTCGCGGATTCGAGAAATGGCGAGCGCCATTGAAGATAAAGAGAAGAGCTAAACGACACCACCAAATCTGAGATCGCGCGGAGGTTTGAGTGCGAGAGAGATGAAGGCACCACAAAAAATATTACAAGTGTGCCATTGTTTTTTTTTTTTTTCAATTTTACCCTTGGTGAAAAGGTCAAAATACCTTCTTCTTCCACCACCTTCCTCCATCCGCCTCCCTTCTCCTTTTCAGGCGACGCCGACCTCCCCCCCTTAGCGGGGGGCAGGGGGAGGCCAGGAACGCTGAGGAGGGGGGAGGTCGCGTCGCCTGAAAAGGAGAAGGGAGGCGGATGGAGGAAGGTGGTGGAAGAAGAAGGGTATTTTGACCTTTTCACCAAGGGTAAAATTGAAAAAAAAAAAACAATGGCACAACTTGTAATATCTTTGTGGGTGCTTCATCTCTCTCGCACTCAAACCCTCGCGCGATCTCAGATTTGGTGGGTGTTCGTTTAGCTCGTCTCTTATCTTCAATGGCGCTCGCCATTTCTCGAATCCGCGCCCTCTGTTCTCGCTCCCTCTGCCCCTCTTCCTTTCCAGGCGCCTCCTCTTCTCCTCGTCCTCCGCCCTCTTCCATCGCCCTTTGTCCCTCACCCGCTTCGTGAATCCGTCGGCGGCCGCACGGTTCATCCCGGTCCGGTGCCAAGGTGGTGGAAGAAGAAGGGTTTTTGACCTTTTTCACCAAGGGTAAAATTGAAAAAAAAAAAAAAACAATGGGCACACTTGTAATATTTTTGTAGGTGCCTTCATCTCTCTCGCACTCAAACCCTCGCGCGATCTCAGATTTGGTGGTGTCGTTTAGCTCGTCTCTTTATCTTCAATGGCGCTCGCATTTCTCGAATCCGCGCCCTTGCTCTCGCTCCCTTGCCCCACTTCCTTTCCAGGCGCCTCTCTTCTTCTCGTCCTCCGCCCTCTTCCATCGCCCTTTGTCCCTCACCCGCTTCGTGAATCCGTCGCGGATTCGAGGAAATGGCGAGCGCCATTGAAGATAGAGACGAGCTAAACGACACCACCAAATCTGAGATCGCGCGAGGGTTTGAGTGCGAGAGAGATGAAGGCACCCACAAAAATATTACAAGTGTGCCATTGTTTTTTTTTTTCAATTTTACCCTTGGTGAAAAGGTCAAAATACCCTTCTTCTTCCACAACCTTCCTCCATCCGCCTCCCTTTTCCTTTTCAGGCGACGCCGACCTCCCCCCTCCTCAGCGTTCCTGGCCTCCCCCTGCCCCCGCTAAGGAGGGGGGAGGTCGGCGTCGCCTGAAAAGGAGAAGGGAGGCGGATGGAGGAAGGTGGTGGAAGAAGAATGGTATTTTGATCTTTTCGCCAAGGGTAAAATTGAAAAAAAAAAAAAAAAAAAAAACAATGGCACACTTGTAATATTTTTGTGGGTGCCTTCATCTCTCTCGCACTCAAACCCTCGCGCGATCTCCGGTTGGTGGTGTCGTTTAGCTCGTCTCTTATCTTCAATGGCGCTCGCCATTCTCGAATCCGTGCCTCTGCTCTCGCTCCCCTCTGCCCCTCTTCCTTTCCAGGCGCCTCCTCTTCTCCTCGTCCTCCGCCCTCTTCCATCGCCCTTTGTCCCTCACCCGCTTCGTGAATCCGTCGGCGGCGCCCGGTTCATCCCGGTCCGGTGCCAGGTAAGCGACGACGATGGAAGAGGGCGGAGGACGAGGAGAAGAGGAGGCGCCTGGAAAGGAAGAGGGGCAGAGGGGAGCGAGAGCAGAGGGCGCGGATTCGAGAAATGGCGAGCGCCATTGAAGATAAAGAGACGAGCTAAACGACACCACCAAATCTGAGATCGCGCGAGGGTTGAGTGCGAGAGAGATGAAGGCACCCATTAAAAATATTACAAGTGTACCATTGTTTTTTTTTTCAATTTACCTTGGTGAAAAGGTCAAAATACCCTTCTTCTTCCACCACCTTCCTCCATCCGCCTCCCTTCTCCTTTTCAGGCGACGCCGACCTCCCCCTCCAAACCTGAGATCGCGCGAGGGTTTGAGTGCGAGAGAGATGAAGGCACCCACAAAAATATTACAAGTGTGCCATTGTTTTTTTTTTTCAATTTTACCCTTGGTGAAAAGGTCAAATACCCTTCTTCTTCCCACCACCTTCCTCCATCCGCCTCCCTTCTCCTTTCAAGCGACGCCGACCTCCCCCCTCCTCAGCGGGGGGCAGGGAGAGGCCAGGAACGCTGAGGAGGGGGGAGGTCGGCGTCGCCTGAAAAGGAGAAGAGAGGCGGATGGAGGAAGGTGGTGGAAGAAGAAGGGTATTTTGACCTTTCACCAAGGGTAAAATTAAAAAAAAAAAAAAACAATGGCACACTTGTAATATTTTTGTGGGTGCCTTCATCTCTCTCGCACTCAAACCCTCGCGCGATCTCAGATTTGGTGGTGTCGTTTAGCTCGTCTCTTTATCTTCAATGTCGCTCGCCATTCTCGAATCCGCGCCCTCTGCTCTCGCTCCCCTCTGCCCCTCTTCCTTTCCAAGTGCCTCCTCTTCTCCTCGTCCTCCGCCCTCTTCCATCGCCCTTTGTCCCTCCACCCGCTTCGTGAATCCGTCGGCGGCCGCCCGGTTCATCCCGGACCGGTGCCAGGTGAGCGACTCCACCTGCTTGCTCTTCACCTCGGGCGGCGGCATTGAAGATAAAGAGACAAAGGGCGATGGAAGAGGGCGGAGGACGAGGAGAAGAGGACGCGCCTGGAAAGGAAGAGGGGGGCAGAGGGGAGCGAGAGCAGAGGGCGCGGATTCGAGAGAAATGGCGAGCGCCATTGAAGATAAAGAGACGAGCTAAACGACACCACCAAACTGAGATCGCGCGAGGGGTTGAGTGCGAGAGAGATGAAGCACCACAAAAATATTACAAGTGTGCCATTGTTTTTTTTTTCAATTTTACCCTTGGTGAAAAGGTCAAAATACCCTTCTTCTTCCACCACCTTCCTCCATCCGCCTCCCTTCTCCTTTTCAGACGACGCCGACCTCCCCCCCTCCTCAGCGGGGGCAGGGGCAGGGGCGAGGCCAGGAACGCTGAGGAGGGGGGAGGTCGGCGTCGCCTGAAAAGGAGAAGGGAGGCGGATGGAGGAAGGTGGTGGAAGAAGAAGGGTATTTTGACCTTTTCACCAAGGGTAAAATTGAAAAAAAAAAAAACAATGGCACACTTGTAATATTTTTGTGGGTGCCTTCATCTCTCTCGCACTCAAACCCTCGCGCGATCTCAGATTTGGTGGTGTCGTTTAGCTCGTCTCTTTATCTACAATGGCGCTCGCCATTTCTCGAATCCGCGCCCTCTGCTCTCGCTCCCCTCTGCCCCTCTTCCTTTTCAGGCGCCTCCTCTTCTCCTCGTCCTCCGCTTTCTTCCATCGCCCTTTGTCCCTCACCCGCTTCGTGAATCCGTCGGCGGCCGCCCGGTTCATCCCGATCCGGTGCCAGGTAAGCGACTCCACCTGCTTGCTCTTCACCTCGGGCGGCGGCGAGTCTTTGTGGGTCAAAATACTCGCCGCCGCCCGAGGTGAAGAGCAAGCAGGTGGAGTCGCTCACCTGGCACCGGACCGGGATGAACCGGGCGGCCGCCGACGGATTCACGAAGCGGGTGAGGGACAAAGGGCGATGGAAGAGGGGGAGGACGAGGAGAAGAGGAGGCGCCGGAAAGGAAGAGGGGCAGAGGGGAGCGAGAGCAGAGGGCGCGGATTCGAGAAATAGCGAGCGCCATTGAAGATAAAGAGACGAGCTAAACGACACCACCAAACCTGAGATCGCGCGAGGGTTTGAGTGCGAGAGAGATGAAGGCACCCAAAAAAATATTACAAGTGTGCCATTGTTTTTTTTTTTTCAATTTTACCCTTGGTGAAAGGTCAAAATACCCTTCTTCTTCCACCACCTTCCTCCATCCGCCTCCCTTCTCCTTTTCAGGCGACGCCGACCTCCCCCCTCCTCAGCGGGGGGCAGGGGGAGGCCAGGAGGAAGGAACGCTGAGGAGGGGGAGGTCGGCGTCGCCTGAAAGGAGAAGGGAGGCGGATGGAGGAAGGTGGTGGAAGAAGAAGGGTATTTTGACCTTTTCACCAAGGGTAAAATTGAAAAAAAAAAAAAAAAAAAAAACAATGGCACACTTGTAATATTTTTGTGGGTGCCTTCATCTCTCTCGCACTCAAACCCTCGCGCGATCTCAGATTTGGTGGTGTCGTTTAGCTCGTCTCTTTATCTTCAATGTCGCTAGCCATTTCTCGAATCCGCGCCCTCTGCTCTCGCTCCCCTCTGCCCCTCTTCCTTTCCAGGCGCCTCCTCTTCTCCTCGTCTCCGCCCTCTTCCATCGCCCTTTGTCCCTCACCCGCTTCGTGAATCCGTCGGCGGCCGCCCGGTTCATCCCGGTCCGGTGCCAGGTGAGCGACTCCACCTGCTTGCTCTTCACCTCGGGCGGCGGCATGAAGATAAGAGACAAAGGGCGATGGAAGAGGGCGGAGGACGAGGAGAGAGGACGCGCCTGGAAAGGAAGAGGGGCAGAGGGGAGCGAGAGCAGAGGGCGCGGATTCGAGAAATGGCGAGCGCCATTGAAGATAAAGAGAGGAGCTAAACGACACACCAAACCTGAGATCGCGCGAGGGTTTGAGTGCGAGAGAGATGAAGGCACCCACAAAAATATTACAAGTGTGCCATTGTTTTTTTTTCAATTTTACCCTTGGTGAAAAGGTCAAAATACCCTTCTTCTTCCACCACCTTCCTCCATCAGCCTCCCTTCTCCTTTTCAGGCGACGCCGACCCCCCCCTCCTCAGCGGGGGGCAGGGGGAGGCCAGGAACGCTGAGGAGGGGGGAGGTCGGCGTCGCCTGAAAAGGAGAAGGGAGGCGGATGGAGGAAGGTGGTGGAAGAAGAAGGGTATTTTGACCTTTTCACCAAGGGTAAAATTGAAAAAAAAAAAAAAAAATGGCACACTTGTAATATTTGTGGGTGCCTTCATCTCTCTCGCACTCAAACCCTCGCGCGATCTCAGATTTGGTGGTGTCGAGGAGAAGAGGAGGCGCTCTGGAAAGGAAGAGGGGCAGAGGGGAGCGAGAGCAGAGGGCGCGGATTCGAAAAAATGGCGAGCGCCATTGAAGATAAAGAGACGAGCTAAACGACACCACCAAATCTGAGATCGCGCGAGGGTTTGAGTGCGATAGAGATGAAGGCACCCACAAAAATATTACAAGTGTGCCATTGTTTTTTTTTTCAATTTTACCCTTGGTGAAAAGGTCAAAATACCCTTCTTCTTCCACCACCTTCCTCCATCCGCCTCCCTTCTCCTTTTCAGGAGACGCCGACCTCCCCCCTCCTCAGCGTTCCTGGCCTCCCCTGCCCCCGCTGAGGAGGGGGGAGGTCGGCGTCGCCTGAAAAGGAGAAGGGAGGCGGATGGAGGAAGGTGGTGGAAGAAGAAGGGTATTTGACCTTTTCACCAAGGGTAAAATTGAAAAAAAAAAAACAATGGCACACTTGTAATATTTTTGTGGGGTGCCTTCATCTCTCTCGCACTCAAACCCTCGCGCGATCTCAGGTTTGGTGGTGTCGTTTAGCTCGTCTCTTTATCTTCAATGGCGCTCGCCATTTCTCCAATCCGCGCCCTCTGCTCTCGCTCCCCTCTGCCCCTCTTCCTTTTCAGGCGCCTCCTCTTCTCCTCGTCCTCCGCCTCTTCCATCGCCCTTGTCCCTCACCCGCTTCGTGAATCCGTCGGCGGCCGCCCGGTTCATCCGGTCCGGTGCCAGGTGAGCGACTCCACCTGCTGCTTGCTCTTCACCTCGGGCGGCGGCGAGTCTTTTGGGGTCAAAATACTCGCCGCGCCCGAGGTGAAGAGCAAGCAGGTGGAGTCGCTCACCTGGCACCGGACCGGGATGAACCGGGCGGCCGCCGACGGATTCACGAAGCGGGTGAGGGACAAAGGGCGATGGAAGAGGGCGGAGGACGAGGAGAAGAGGAGGCGCCTGGAAAGGAAGAGGGGCAGAGGGGAGCGAGAGCAGAGGGCGCGGATTCGAGAAATGGCGAGCGCCATTGAAGATAAAGAGACGAGCTAAACGACACCACCAAACCTGAGATCGCGCGAGGGTTTGAGTGCGAGAGAGATGAAGGCACCCACAAAAATATTACAAGTATGCCATTGTTTTTTTTTCAATTTTACCTTGGTGAAAAGGTCAAAATACCCTTCTTCTTCCACCACCTTCCTCCATCCGCCTCCCTTCTCCTTTTCAGGCGACGCCGACCTCCCCCCTCCTCAGCGGGGGGCAGGGGGAGGCCAGGAACGCTGAGGAGGGGGGAGGTCGGCGTCGCCTGAAAAGGAGAAGGGAGGCGGATGGAGGAAGGTGGTGGAAGAAGAAGGGTATTTTGACCTTTTCACCAAGGGTAAAATTGAAAAAAAAAAAAAAAAAAAAACAATGGCACACTTGTAATATTTTTGTGGGTGCCTTCATCTCTCTCGCACTCAAACCCTCGCGCGATCTCAGATTTGTGGTGTCGAGGAGAAGAGGAGGCGCCTGGAAAGGAAGAGGGGCAGAGGGGAGCGAGAGCAGAGGGCGCGGATTCGAAAAATGGCGAGCGCCATTGAAGATAAAGAGACGAGCTAAACGACACCACCAAATCTGAGATCGCGCGAGGGTTTGAGTGCGAGAGAGATGAAGGCACCCACAAAAATATTACAAGTGTGCCATTGTTTTTTTTTTTTCAATTTTACCCTTGGTGAAAAGGTCAAAATACCCTTCTTCCACCACCTTCCTCCATCCGCCTCCCTTCTCCTTTTTAGGCGACGCCGACCTCCCCCCTCCTCAGCGTTCCTGGCCTCCCCTGCCCCCCGCTGAGGAGGGGGGAGGTCGGCGTCGCCTGAAAAGGAGAAGGGAGGCGGATGGAGGAAGGTGGTGGAAGAAGAAGGGTATTTTGACCTTTTCACCAAGGGTAAAATTGAAAAAAAAAAAAAAAAAAAACAATGGCACACTTGTAATATTTTTGTGGGTGACTTCATCTCTCTCGCACTCAAACCCTCGCGCGATCTCAGATTTGGTGGTGTCATTTAGATCGTCTCTTTATCTTCAATGGCGCTCGCCATTTCTCGAATCCGCGCCCTCTGCTCTAAATAAAATAGTCTTCAAAAATTATAATATAAAATTTTAAAAAGAAAAAATATCGAAATAGCACAATGAGTTAAATTCCTTTAGGAGATAATGGAAAAGAAAAACAACAAATAACCAAATTAACCCAAAAGACAATTTTATTTCATCCCCTGACGGCCATGTCTAGATTTTTGAAACAGCAATCAGCCATACTCTCAGGAAATTGCCCAGAAGCACTTAAACCTCAATTGTTACCACTTTCAAATGACACTATGTTTGCCTTTTAAGAGCATAGATTTTTACTTTGTACCTCAGAAGCTTGTAACAACTTAATCTACTAAAAAAAGAATCACAAAATGAAGAAATTATTCAATTTTTATATTCTACCTGCCGAGGACCTTGGCTAGGGTTTTTATGTAGCAACCAACTATCTGCTCCTTGGTGGCCCCCTCACCCCCGGGCTTGTCCACGACGATGAACCAGTGTTTGAAATCGCAGCCCGGGAAGTCCTTGGCAATAATGGAGGGCAGGGGAGGGCAGTCGCTGCACTCAGACTCGCCGCCGCCCGAGGTGAAGAGCAAGCAGGTGGAGTCGCTCACCTGGCACCGGACCGGGATGAACCGGGCGGCCGCCGACGGATTCACGAAGCGGGTGAGGGACAAAGGGCGATGGAAGAGGGCGGAGGACGAGGAGAAGAGGAGGCGCCTGGAAAGGAAGAGGGGCAGAGGGGAGCGAGAGCAGAGGGCGCGGATTCGAGAAATGGCGAGCGCCATTGAAGATAAAGAGACGAGCTAAACGACACCACCAAATCTGAGATCGCGCGAGGGTTTGAGTGCGAGAGAGATGAAGGCACCCACAAAAATATTACAAGTGTGCCATTGTTTTTTTTTTTCAATTTTACCCTTGGTGAAAAGGTCAAAATACCCTTCTTCTTCCACCACCTTCCTCCATTCGCCTCCCTTCTCCTTTTCAGGCGACGCCGACCTCCCCCCTCCTCAGCGTTCCTGGCCTCCCCCTGCCCCCGCCCTCTCCCTCTCCCTGTAACGCCGACCTCCCTCTCCTTGCTCGGCATGGCCTCCCCTCCCCTCCAACCTCCCCTACACCCTGCCCCTCTCCCTGAGACGGGATTCGGTTCATGTGTGTGAGCCACACACACATACAAGAGACGTCGACCTCCCCTTCCCAGGCGTTCCTGGCCTCCGCTATTCCCCCCCCCCCGACCTCCCCCTCCCCGCTCCCCCTCCCCCTTCCCGCTCCGCCCGGCTTCACCCTCCCCGCTCCGGTCGCCCTCTCCTTTCTCTCCCAAGCTGGGCCGGAGTCCGACCGACAGTTAAGGAGGGGGAGGGCGGGCAGCGGAGGGTGGAGGCAAAGTGGAGCGGGGAGGGGACGGGGTGATGGTTCGCTGGAGGAGGAGGAGGTTCGCCAGAGGGAGGGAGGAGGGGAGATCGGGGTGGGGGAAGAGGGAGGAGAAGGGGTCATGAGTGAGGCAAGTAAAGAGTTTTTCATGACCGAATTAGCCTCGAGAATTTGGGCCGTTGAACTGGGGCTAGGACCGTCTAATTTTGAGTAAGAAAAATTAAATTTAAGGGAATGTAAAGAAGTATTTATGCAACCCTCGGTTCTAGTCAGCTATATTTTCCACTGGTGGTCGGTAGGGTATAAATACTTGTATTATTCATTCTGGTAGTCTAAACTGAGTCTACTTTAATTCTAATAATATTTTCCAATATTTTAGATTTTTCTAAATTTTTTCTAAATTAATTGAAGATTCGGGAAATCTGAGACCCATCGGTGTCGTTATACAACTCCAGAATTTTTAGTTTGCAATTGAGGATGAACTTCGCGAATCCAATTTCTCAGTGATGCTTAAAATAATATTTTCTATTTTTAAGATTTTTTTAAAAATTTTTCCGATTTAAATAGGAATTTAACTGAATAAAAAAAGGCAAAAATAAATAAATAAATAAAAAGGAAAAGGAAAATAAAAAAAATCTGGTAATTAATTGTTGGCGTTGAGGATTTGAACCTAGGTTGACCAAGAGGGAGAGAAATGAGTTAACCATTGTGTCACATTGGCGTGTAGTATTAAAGCGCAGGCCTAATTATTTAAACCTCAATTTATTTCTTTCCATCTTCTCCAACTTCCCCACTCTCCCCAACTTCTCCCACTCTTTCTCCCTCTAACTTTCACTCACTACAAGCTGACCTACTACCCTCTCCATGTACCAATTACTCTCAGAGATTACTTGAGGATGGGTGGTGCCTATATAAGAGACAATTCCACCATTTCAAACTACATCGTCAAAAATACAAGTCCCACTCTTTCCCTCTTCTCTCACTTTCTCTCCCAAACTTAGCAAGACTTTGAGGTGCTAGTCATGAAGAAGAAGATTTCAGACTGAAGGAAAGCGTTCTGAGTAAGTTATTTCATTTTTTTGTTGATTTTGGTTCTCTTTGGCATTTCATCAAACGTGTAGCATACACTAGTTATAATCACTAATTTTACCATGATATACATGTTGTAAAATCCTACTAAAAATATTCTGGGATACCCTAAATGTACATCCTAATTATAGTGATTTTTATTATATTTTACAAAGTTTATCATAAGGGAAAAAAGAGACTTGTGCTGTCTCGGCTAGAGCCAGCCCAGGCTCTGGCCGAGCCTTGACCAGCCAGGGCAGGCCAGGACCTGGTCCAGCCAGACCAGACCCAGTTCGGGTCTGGGTCTGCACACCAGACCCAGTCTGTACACAGACCCGGATCCGACCCGTTTTAAAAAAGAAAGAAAGAAAAGAAAAGAAAGAGAGAAAAGAAAAATCAGATTAAAAGTGTGTGTGTGTGTGTATATATATATATATATATATATATATATATATATATATATATATATATATATATATATATATATATATATATATATATATATATATATATATATATAGAAAGAGAGAAAAGAAAATCAGGAGCGTAGGCTCTGATACCAATTGAAGGTACACTTAGAGGGGGGTGAATAGGTGTACAGCTAATCTAATGAACAAAATGCGAAAATTTAAAACTTTAATTACAACAACACTTAATGCAACCAACGAGTGTAGCCGAATTCCCGGTGAAGGGCTCTGGACTAACTCCTCTTGATTCCTCTGAATAAGAGTTGAGGCGCTATATGAAGCTCTCGTGGTTAAGCACAAGTGAGGCACACAAACAAGCCAAGCGTATAATATAAGAATAAGCAATATGAAATGATGCAAGGCACAAAGTAATAGAGAGAGTTAGAGAGACAATGGATCAATCGCAAACACAAGTAATTTGTTTTGAGGTTCGAGTCACTGCTCTACATCCCCGCCTTCACACAGAAGGATTTCCACTATCTCTGTCCACACAGGACTCCCACACAGGAAACCTCCACTGAGGATTTGGGGTAATACAATAACCGGGAGTACACAACTCCTCTCTTTACAAACACAACCTCTACACTTAGAGGCTAGGCACAAAGCCACACAAATCAACCTCACAAATGAGGGATAGGCACAAAGCCACGAACAACACAATCCACCTCTTCACTAAGAGGGATACCAACACAACCTCCACTATCAACCTCTCACTAGAGGGATACCCACAATCACCTCTCACTAGAGGGATAACACAAATCAAGGAGGGTTTACAACTTGGTGGTTTCCACAACCACAAACTAATTTTCCCACAAAATAAAGATCTTATAGATAGGATAGTAAGATATGGCTCAAGTGTGAAAAACAAAGAGTTTGAAAATCAAAAACTCAAAGAAAAACTCTAGGGAAAAACTATAGATAGAATTGAAAGTGAAGATCAAATCAATTCCCAAAGAATTTTCTTTTCAAATAATTTTCCGACCCTTTTAAAAACAAGATAAAGATCAAATCTTTAAGCACTAAAAACTCTTTGAAAAATTAGAAATAAAACACTATAGAGTAAGAAATTTTTCTTCTTGAAAATCTTAACCAAAACCCACTTCAAATGGGGTACATATAGGCCCCATAAAAAAAATTAGCCGTTGGCAGCTGACACAGGCCAGATTGGCCTTCCGGTCGACCGGCCGGTGACCATTGAGCCTGCCGGTCGACCGCCCGGTCGACCGTGCCAATCCAGAAAGCAAATGCCAAGCCTCACGGTCAACCGTCCGGTCGACCGCCCCCACCCGAGAGTAGGGTACTTGCAGTCGGTCGACCGCTCGGTCGACCGACCCAAGTGGCAGGTCAACGTGCATATTCTTGTGCACGTCAGTCGACCGATCTGGTCACCGACTTTGGGTCGAGTCGACCGTCCCGGTCGACCGCCAGAGCCTGGCAGGGCTGATTTAGGGATTGAAAAACTTGGTTTTTATTAATCAAATAAATCCCATAAAATCTCTGAAAATTCAGAAAAATCAGTTCTTATATAATCTTTGATATACAAACATGTTTGAAAATTTTCAACACATATTTCAAACTATTTGAACCATTTTTGTGACTTACAAATTTTGCCGAAAACCAAAACCCGTATTTTCCAAAAATTGGATTTTTGAATTGAAAAATCGTTTTGTCCAAAACTCATCCAAATACAAAAATATGATATTGAAACAACTTGAAGCATGTTGTATATGGATATAATCCAATATACATGGAAGATATATATATCATTGTTTTTGACTTTAAATTCAAAAATCCAATTGAGTTAGTCGACTAATCTAGACAAATTTCCTACTATTAGTCGACTATAGTGAGGACCAAGTCGACTAGGTCAAGATAAGTTCAAGTGACAAGTTCTGGACAACTGAACTAAGTCGACCACAACTAACTTACAATTCGACTAGGCCAGGAATTAGTCGACTAGGGAAAAGGGTCAAGTCGACTACATAAGTCTATTAGTCGACTATGTTTTCTGTTAAGTCGACTAATAGGACAAACAGAGAGTTGGGATCAGTTTGGACGCAAGTCTAGTCGACTAGGGATTTGGACAAGTCGACTACACAATGTATTAGTCGACTAGAAAGGAGTATAAGTCGACTAAGTGACTATGATATGTGTGTGTGCATCAAGGCTTTTGACAGGCTATTTAATTATTACAAAACATATCATTAGCAACTCTCTTTGGGAAGTCTTGATCATAATGAACTCTTGAATCGTCTTGTGTTAGAGCTCCAAATGATGGCTTCACAAATGTCTTCATCAAAACAAGTTCCAACATTCTCCCCCTTTTTGATGATGACACTGTGTGCACATGCTCCCCCTGCAGAATATAAGTTATATTTTCTCTCCCTGCAGAAAATGGGTTATAATAGATATAGAAACACTTTGTTCTCCCCTGCAACAAATATATTATAACAAGTATATATAAAGTATTGTTCTCATCAACTTTTTATATGGTACCTGAAAGATAAACGTTAGATGGTATGAAATATAGGAGTAAAGTATTAACCTTTAGGAGACCGAACCCAATTTGAATTTGGTTTCCACCTGTTAGTATTCACATAATTGCATGAATTACATATATCATGTATGTATGATGCAATATAAGTATTTTTGTCAAAAATGCTTAAGTTTTTAGGAATCCATATAAACTTATTTTTAATTCTTTTTGAACTATTATCAGACTTTCTTTTCATAAAAGAATTATATGGATTATTAACATATGAAGATTTTTCAAAATATTCAATACCATAATGATTATGTGACAATTTTTGATAAGATAACAAATCATTCAATTTTTCTTTTCCTTGATTAAACTTAGTCACATTTTTCAAAATCTCTTCATATTTCTTTTTGAAAACTAACATGTCTTTATCTAATACAGAAATCCTTTTATTTAAAGACATCGTTTCTTTTTAAGCAACATATTTTCTTTTATAAATTTCTCATTATCCTTTTTCAATGATGATATCACTTTTTCAAAATCATCTTTTTGAGAATTTATAGAAGAAACTTGTGAAACATAACATGCATTTTCTTTTAAAAGTTTTTCATTTTCCTTAGATAAAACTTTATTTTTCATTATTTCATTCTTTAGATTATTGAACAATTCATGGAATGCATCTAAAAGTTCAGCATATGATACCTCATCTTCTTCTAGCGCCATGTAACAGATGTTGGCACGTTCAGTGGTTTCTTCTTCGTCAGAGGAAGAGGAATCACTGTTTTCCCATGATGCTTCGTAGTCTTTCTTCTTTTTGAACTTTTTGCTCTTAAATTTGCCTTTATTTTTGAGCAAAGGGCAATCCTTCTTCATATGACCTGTTTTATTGCAATTAAAGCATTTGAATTTACCTTCCTTTAAAAATCTTCTGAATTTCCTTGAAAGCATTGCCATCTCCTGTTCATTGTCATCTGAATCGTCCGTGTCTGAGGATGCATGGAAGTCAAGTTCTTTCTTCTTTGAGCGAGGTTGTTGTTCATCCTTCTTTCTTTCTTCGAGTTGCACTTCATATGCCATTAGATTACCAATAAGGTTTTCTAACGACATTGTTGAGAGATCATTCGCTTCTTTGATTGCAGTTGTCTTCTTCTCCCAATCCGATGTGAGTGCACGAAGGATCTTGCGAACTTTTTTGACTTGTGTGTATTCCTTTCTAAGAGATGCTAAGGAATTGGTAATGTCGGTGAATCTTGTAACCATTTCTGAGATGGTTTCATTCTCCTCCATTTTGAATAATTTAAACCTGTGGACAAGAACAGAAATCTTAGACTCTTTAACTTTGATTATGCCTTCGTGTGTTACCTGAAGAGTATGTCATATTTAATTTGCAGAAGTGGCTGTTGACACACGGTTGAACTCCTCTTTGGTTAAGGCACAGAACAAGGCAATCATCGCTTTTGCGACAAGGTTCGCATTCCTCTTTTGATCATCACTCCAAGCGTTGTAGTGGGTAGGCGGTTTGGTGTACGGTGCTTCTACGATGTTCCAAAGTTCGTAGTTGAGCGATTGCAAGTAGATCTTCATTCTACACTTCCAATAGTTGTAGTTGGATCCATTAAATAGCGTTAGACGTTGTGTAGAATGTCCTTCTTTGAATTGTGACGAAGGGAACTCCGTTGCCATCCTTGCAGATTGTTGACTGGGTATGCAGGGCTCTAATACCAATTGTTCGTCCCGAGATGATGCCACTTGTGGATCTAAAATACGAAGTCAACACATATACTAAACAAAAAAGGATTAAAGTTAAATAAATAAAGAACTTACAATAAAAGAAAATCAAATCTCAGAAAAGTTAGGCAAACGCAAACACGAGAGATTTATCGTGGTTCGGTCCTCGTGACCTGCATCCAGTCCCCAAGCCACCCGCTTGAGATTTTCCTTTATCCTTGACTTTGTACACCCAAAATCAACACATTGCACACCACTTGATAAATCCCCTTTGCCAAATGTGTACAACTTCTCTTACAACCAAGAGAACAAACACCACCTTGTACATCTCTTCTACACCAAGAAGACGCTCTTGTACAATGACTTCTTTGAGTGATTACAACCTTTGCTATAAGCCTTGATACAGTATGTGATCGTGAACAAGGGCTAGAATAGGAGAACTTTAGAGATCTTCACTTAGAAGTAGGATTTTTGGTGCAGAACTGAAGTGGGAAAGTTTTCAGGAAACCAGAATGTTTGGCAGAATTTTTTTGGTCAGAAAACTGAAGATTTACATTAGTATTTTGCCTAAGATTAACAACCCTATTTATAACTGCACTCTAGGGTAAGTTAGGGTAGTTATTAGGTGCAATTTGAATGTTCAAACGTTATAGAACATTGCAGAAAATACCAGAAAACAGAAATTGTCCAACAGTCAGAAACTTCCTATAGTCGACTTACCAATTGAGTTAGTCGACTAATCTAGGCAAATTTCCTACTATTAGTCGAAAATAGTGAGGACCAAGTCGAGTAGGTCAAGATAAGTTCAAGTGACAAGTTTCTGGACAACTGAACCAAGTCGACCACAACTAACTTATAAGTCGACTAGGCCAGGGATTAGTCGACTAGGGGAAAGGGTCAAGTCGACTACACAAGTCTATTAGTCGACTATGTTTTCTGTTAAGTCGACTAACAGGACAAACATAGAGTTGGGATCATTTTGGACACAAGGCTAGTCGACTAGGGATTTGGACAAGTCGACTACACAATGTATTAGTCGACTAGAAAGGAGTATAAGTCGACTAAGTGACTATGATATGTGTGTGTGCATCATCAAGGCTTTTGACATGCTATTTAATTATTACAAAACATATCATTAGCAACTCTCTTTGGGAAGTCTTGATCATGATGAACTCTTGAATCGGCTTGTGTTAGAGCTCCAAATGATTGCTTCACAAATGTCTACGTCAAAACAAGTTCCAATAGTGGAGATCAATCGAGCTCGTATCTCTTCTAACCTCCTCGTTTCTCTCTATCTCTCTCGTGCGCGATGAAATTAGGGCTATGTATGAGCCCTAATTCCTTATAAAATAGGATCGAGTTAGGTTAATGGGCTTAAACCCTAAAGAAAAAATAAAACAAAAGGAAATGTCAGTTTCGGCCAATATTTGGAACCTCAAAATTGGCTGAAATTTCAGCGATATTAACCCCATATCGAAATTTGAAATGGGGTAGCCGATTTCGTGTCGACCACGTGAATTTTCTGACATTTCGGCCAAAATTTCAAAATGTTGGCTGACACTTAGAACATTGATATCATCTTCCTCGTTCAAAGCCACCTTACAGCTAAATAGAGCAGTTGAAAATAGCAATTGAGAAATCTCCAACTTACCAATCCTAACTACCCCGATATGATCTCAGCAGCTATAAGGATCAACAGTTTCAAATTGAACAGTTGAAGATTTGCATCTATCCACATCCGTCTCATCACCTCTGTCAAGTATAAATACACCTCCTTCTCCAAAGAGAATGGGTTTGCTTACCTACTCCTGAGAGCATATACCACACCACGTTAGCAGTTTTTCTCTGCTAGTTCACCACCACTACATCTACAGTTTTCGTCTGTCGATCCTCTTCCAGTACCAACTACTGATTCTCATGCCCAAGGGTCTTGGTCGGCACCACACCGGTGCTCCTAGCCTAAAAGGCGTCTTCTTTCTCTGTGTGCTCGGACAGGTTCGATTGGGAGTGTTCAGTCGCTTGTGATGGAATTTTATCCACCACAAAATGGTGCTTTCATTAAGATCTTGAGTCTATACTTGAGATCTTCCTTCAATCCAACCTAAACTTCTATCTTTCCTTCAAAAGCCTCTCCCCTAGCATCGATGGCTCCAAAGAAACAAACGATCACCCACAACACGTGTCTTGTCCAAAGGCAAGACCAACACCACCGCCGGGGCATGGTCCCCCCCCACACTGACGATCGCAAGCATGCTGCAGAGGACACTGGTTCCTCCTAATCTCAGAGGATAGTTCCTTCATATGCTCACCGACATGAAAGAGCAGATGAAGGAGCAATAAGCTCAATCAGATCGCGACCAAAAGCAAGCGGCTCACGACCGCGAGTAGGAAGCATTGAAATAACTCAACGACCAACTCCAGGCACAGATCGCCGCCCTCTAAAAAGCTCAAGCCTATATGCAATCAACGGACAAATCTGGGGCCGAGGAAACTCAGGTCGACGTCCCATCACGAACTGAGGCGGTCCAGACCCGCGTCCCCTGCACGAAGATAGCTCTGACAACGAAATTGATTCACGTCGCTTCCGAGCAAGAGTTCGAAGGAGGATCGAAGAGTTCCCCTACATCTGGATCCTCAATGAGCTGGTCTAAAGATAGATTGAACAAGCTAAGTTGTAGCTCCGTAGCGGATCAAAACAGTCTACTAAGAAGGTCTCCAATTCCCTCTGAAGCGATTCTGGAGTGTGAATTCCAAAAAATAAAATCACGACTCCAACATTTGACAACTACTCTGAAGCTAGCAACCCAATCCAGCACATTAGGTATTTCCAAGACAAGTGGTGGTCTACTCTCGTAACGATCCACTAATGTACCTGACCTTTCCATCCATTCTGAAAAGTATAACCTCATATTGGTTTTATTCTCTGTCGCTACATTTAGTCCACAATTTCAAGGAGATAACCGAGGCATTCCTCACCTAATACTCATCCCGCCGGAAGTCAGAAAGAATAACCACCACCTCCTCACGATCAAAATGAGACAGGGTGATAGTCTCAAGTTGTACATTAGCTCACCAGGGTTCCCAATTGCGGTGAAGATGTCTCCGCACTCGCATTCATCAGTGGGCTGCAGATTTCTCACCCTCTATACAAGCACATGTTGAAGCACGATGTCACTCGGATGAGCGAGGTTTTGTCCCACGTCCAGCCTTACATTCAGTTGGACGAGGCAATGAAGAGATATGCCAGCCAGTCTCTCAAACGCGGCGACGATAGAGAGAAGTCGAAGTCGCGTTACGAGTCCAACCAAGGCCATCAACCTGAGTTGGAGGCAACCCTCCTACAAAAGATGGGTGTTCCTGGTCCTTTCACCAAATCCACTCCAAGTCTTCAAGAGGGAAGAGCACTTCACTCTGCTGAGGCTCCCCATCAACGAAATCTTCAATGCCATCAAAGACCAGTCATAGGTAAAGCGCCTGAAGCCGTTTCAATACGACCCTACACTTCCCAGGGCGAAAGAATATGTCCCTACCACGATAGTAAGGCACATCGAACCATCCACTACAAAGCCTTCAAAAATACTTGGAAGAACTTGTCTTGCCAAGTCTTCTTCAAAGAGTTCATCCTTACCCCTTGGACAGCCTCTGATGCAGAACAGTCAAGCGCTCCGCCCCCTAATCAACTGCAGCACATAATCACACCCAGTACAACATGATTGAGTGATCTAATCTCTCCAATGAGGAGAGGGAGTACCACCACCAATAACATCTCCTGTATTTTAGTTAAATTTCATGTATTTTATTTAAATCATCAAATAAAATTACATTTCTGCTCCTAACTATTTCAGCTCACTCTACCGCTGGGATTACCCCCTCTTAGAGTCCCACTAAGTTCATCGCTCCACTTACGATATTACCCCCACACAAAAATAACTGTGAATCCAACTCCACTGCTGGGAATTCCCTCGCTCGGAGTCCAATGCTCGCACACTCAACTGCTAGGATTGTCCCTCGCTCGGAGACAGCAACGCGAGCATCTGCCTAGGGCTCTCTCTCGATTAGGCTACGACTAGTCGAAACCCTTGGATGTGGGAAGCCCCTCCTTTGCTGCAATGATTTCCCTTTTTAGAGACCCCAAAATTTACATGTTTCGTTGATGGGTTACCCCCATCGGAGACGATAACTCAAACATCAGTATACGGGCTCCCCTGGTCTGACCCACAGACAGACAAACCATTAGCAGGTTCCCTCTGCCAGTGCCAACTTGCTGTTGGGATTGTCTCCCACTCAGAGTCAGCCTACGTGCTTCCTCTGGATTAACCTACGGGCAGTCGAAACCCTCTGTTATAGGATTGTACCCCACTCGAAGTCCCTATTATACTACAAGAATTTTTCCCTCTCAGAGCCCCTGTTGTTTGCTCGTTCTGCTGATGGAATTACCCTCACTCAGAGACAATAACGCAACCATCAGCCTACGGGCTCCCCTCGTCTGACCTATGTGCTGATGAACCATTGGCAGTTTTCCTCTGCCAGTGCCACTCCGCTACTGGGATAGTCCCCTACTAGGAGTCAGCCCACGGGCTTCTTCTCGATTAGCATACGAGCAATCGAAACCTTCCATTGTGGAATTGTCCCCCACTCAGAGTCCCTACTCTGCTTCAGGGATTTCCCCCTTTCAGAGCCCCTGATGTTTGCATGTTCCGCTGATGGGATTACCCCCAACAGGAGATGCTTCCCTCGTCTGACCCATAGGCAGACGAGCCGCTAGCAGCTTCCCGTTGCCAGTACCACTCCGCTGCTGGGACTGCCCCCCACTCAGAGTCAGCTTACACAGGCTCCCTCTCGATTAATCCTAAGGGCAGCCGGAACCCTCCATTGTGGGATTATCCTTTGCTCGGAGTCTCTTCTCTGCTGCAAAGGTTTTCGCCTTTCAGAGCTCCTGACATTTGCACATCCGTTGATGGGATAACTTGCTCGGAGATGATTACGCAAACATCAATCTAAGGGCTCCCCTCGTCTTACCCACAGACAGACGAACTGCTGCAGCCAGTGCCACTCCGCTGCTGGGATTTCCCCCACTCAGAATCAGCCTACGAGCTCCCTCTCGAACCTACAAGCAGTCGAAACCCTTCGTTGTGGGATTATCCCCCGTTCAAAGTCCCCACTTTGCTGCAGGGATTTCTCCCTCTTAGAGCCCTCGATTTTTGCACATTACGCTGATGAGATTACTCACTCAGAGACGATAACGCAAACATCAGCGTACGAGCTCCACTCATCTGACCCACGGGCAGACGAATCACTAATAGTTTCCCTCTGCCAATGCAACTCCGCTGCTGGGATTATCCCCACTCGGAGTGCAAAGTTCACCTCTCTACTGATAGGTTTTCCTCCACTCTGAGACGATTGCAAGCCCAACTCCGTTGTTGGGATCTCCCTCTTTTGGAGTTCAAAGTTTGCAGGTATCATTGATGGGATCACCTCTACTCGAAAATAATAACGCAAACTCACCAAAACACTTTGTGCCCAACCGTCCATACCTGAGATATAGATCAATGCTCCAAAAAGGCATGATTTTATCAATTCCAAAAGCCTATGCTAAAAGCAAATCAGGCAAGATCCAAACATAACCATTTTAATTCCAAAAATATTTTGTTAGTTTATTGTGTTACATCTAACAAGAGTAGTACAAAAAATTCTTTTACATTTTCATGTTTGTATTTTTGAAAAGAAATATAGGAAATCTGAATTTAGACGCTGTGATTCTTCCATCCCGCCAGTCCTGTCTCACCTCCAAGAACTCTGAGGATACACTCACTCAGGAACATATGCCAAAAGGAGTCATAACTCTTCATCCTTGGGCGAAAGACTCTTTTCTGCCCCGCTCATCATCCTCCTTACATTTGCAAGAAAAATGAGGTAGACTCTCAAGAAGCCCTCTGAAAGCAGGACAGTATTGTCCAACCATACTGAAGCCTGCAACACATACAAGAAGGTGATGGCATCACATCCCCTCAGAAGTATTCTGTGGAAAAGCTTCAAACTCTAGGAAGAGGGGTAATTCACTAACATATCCAATCAATGAGCTCATTCTCCTTCCTCGCACACGCCATAAGAAAAGAGGATCCAAGCCCCAGGGTCGAAGCTTGCTTGCCCAAGACGATCGAACTGAAAAATCAGATCACCCAATCGAGTTGAAGCAAGAATCCTACCTATCATCCTCGATGGCGGTGCCCTGTCACGACAACTAATACACCGCAACAGGTCCTTCACGACTACTATTGCGATGCACCGACCAGAGCCCAAGGAATAAGTGCATGTCCATCGTCCTCTTATCCCCTCTTCTTTTTCTTTCCTCTATCTGATGAAGAGAAAGGAAGAGAACATGGTGAACTGTTCAGGAAAGAAGTTGCAACGAAGTCAAGGTTTTGATGTATTTTGAAGAAGCTTAAAAAGAGTGAAGATGATCCTTTTCTCTAGATCTCCTCTAATTTATAGGTAGATGAGAGCGTTCATCGTCATCAGAGTGATTTCTTGGGAACACACAAGCCCCTGAAAAGTCATCCCACAACCTAAAAAAATCGCCCAACCAAACCGTCGCCACTAAGCCATTATGACGCTGAAAATCAAATCAATGCTCATAATGATACCAGGATTCGAATCGAATCGACTCTTGATGCAGCTAGATGACAGCTGGCAGTCAGAAGCATGTACTTCCCGTCAGTCTTGAAGATCCGCAATAGACGCACCGAGATATTTCGAACGATTATATGTATGAGGCGCCAAAGACGAAGACTTGACTTCTTCTAATCGACTTCGCTTCCCCACATTCGCATGCTCTGAAAAGCGTGAAAGCAAAGGGGACATCTGTAGTGGTCAAAATTTGACCCTGTCAAGATCATGATAAGTGTCCAGTGGCAAGAACATGGGGAAGCTATCACGATCCCCATTATAAATCTCAACCACACAAATCTAATGGCAACCCTCATCTGCAGCGTCGAAGCCACACTCCCTCTCTGAAAATATTTCTCTCCCCAGAGTCTAAAGTCATACAGCCACCCGAAACTGATTCGACTCTAAAACAAATGTCCCTCCACATGGTAACTTTATCCATCACCACAAACAGATCGAGGCAAACTTTTAATCGCGAAATCTGTTACGCGACTTTATCATCTTCCTCGTCCAAAGCCACCTTACAGGTAAGTAGAGCAGTTCAAAATAGCAATCGATTTACCTCCAACTCACTAATCCTAACTACATGGATACGATCTCAGCAGTTACAAGAATCAAAAGATTCAAACCGAACAATTAAAGATTTGCATATATCCTAATCCGTTCAACCACCTCTGTTAGGTATAAATACACCTTTAACAAGAAAGGGATCGCTTCCCTACTCCTCAGAGCACATACCACATCGCGCTAGCAATTTCTCTTTGCTAGTCCACCACCACTACACCAACAGTTTCCCTCTGCCGGTCCACCCCCATTATCAATTATTGATTCTCACGTCTGAATGTCTTAAGTCGACACCACACCAGCTCCTAACCTAAAATGTGTCTTCTTTCTCTGTGTGCTCCGACAGGTTCAATCGAGAGCATCTAGTCACTTCTGACGAAATTTTATCCACCATAATTGTTAAGACTTAGCAGGAACATAAATTGTAAGGTTCTATTTCTTTCCTACCTTAAAGTAAAGAAAAGTATTAAATGATAAAAAAAGTAGAATATGCACCAATAAATTATCTAATTTAGCTTGTCCAAACTGCTCCCATGCCAGATCAACTTCAAATTTTGCCCATTATAACATAACATTCAGAGCTAAATAAAAAGAGAAAATGAACAGGATTAATCATATGTTTGATAATTTAGCTTCTTTGCAACACCCCCATCAAAATATGTTTCGATAAAATTATTAAAAAAATTTCGTGCAACTAATTAACCACTAAAGATAAACACCCTTCGGCCCTTCATATCCAAAATATAGCACAAGTGATGACAAGCTAAGGAGATCTCAAACTTGCAAAGTTTTCCACTACTACACAATGCACACCCTTACATTTAAATGTTTAGCAACATAATGAAGTTAATGGACTATCGTAACATGAGTTCAAGGGATATACTACCATGGAAACCTTCCATTATAGAAACAAATAACACGGTAGAAAGAACTTATGTATAAAGTAGGGTTTTTACTTTGCATGTGAACATCCGAGCTCATTGGACCAAGAGAGCTAATTTTCAAATAATATTATCCAGAACTGGTTTCAAGGCCCAATGATATCCTGTCTTATTACCCCCATCCGAAGCAAAAAGGCAACCTTCTGGACTATGGAATCAAAATAGAGAATCAATAGTTTCTTGATGATATGAAATAAATTACTATTATAGCCATGAAAACTTCAGTCTATCATAGTATTAAAGCCATGAGAAATTGAAACTTCAGCTTATGACATAACATACAGGAAAACGGGCTATCATCCTTAGGTTTCAATGAAAGAATGAGCAAGAATTCTCACCGTTGCGGTCAGCTTCGTCTATCATCTCTCTGATCTCATCAAGTGTGAAACTTTCACCCAAATCTTTAGCGACGCGCTTGATGTCCACGTCAGATATCTTTCCCTAATATTAGAAAGAGTCTGTCAGGTTTCTTAATTAAGAAAAAGAATGAATAGAGAAAAGCATTATTTAGAATAATAAATATGATTAGAACATCACATTATTGTCTTCATCAATAATACAAAAAGCTTTCAGAAGCTCGTCTCTAGTGTCTCTTTCTCCAATCTTGGCCGTCATCATGTGAACAAGTTCATCAAGATCAATTGCACCACTGCCATCTTTGTCTACAACTGCAATCATACGGTTGATTTGCAGCAGTAACAAAAGAGGTTATAAATGTCATACTAGAGTCAAAGTTTAACAATGAAAATAATAAACTCACATATTAGCTTCAAATAGTAAGTGAAAACAAACTGAATATTAAATTATGATTTTCCCTCAACCATAACAGGATCAAACTAACTCTACACTCAAGATGGACTATTAATATTCAGGATGTTATCTTTAGCAACAATAATGGTTTAAGATAGTTAAAAAATGTGTATAGAGTTAGAGGTGACGAGACAAGAAGACTAAGGCAATTAAAAGTCCATCTCTCAAATCAAATTTCAGTCAAAATATGTGTTGGAATCACCACTCACTATGCAGTTGTAAATGTCCTTATATTGTATTCTAACCTCTGAATAATGAAAATAAATATTAAAATACAGTGCTCATTCAGCTTCATAGATCCCAAATTCTTCAGTCATAAATAAGCAATCCTAGGCTACCCAATAGCCAAACTTCAGAAAACATATTCCACTTAATATAAAATATCAAAAATGACCAGGACATGCTAGACAATCTGAAGAAGTTTAACGTCTATTTAAATTCTATTATTTCTCTTAGAAGACTAATTCAGTGGCAAGTTCCCTCAGATTTAAGAGGCATGGCTTATGATTTGAGATGTCCTTGTGGACCTCAAAGGTTCATCATTCATGCCAAAGGCATATAACAAATCTCATCATCTTTTCCATTTGACTAGACATTTCCATAGTGAATTTTGGAGAAGTGCTCCTTGATTTGCACTTAAATAAATTTTTGGGAAGTGCTTCTTCATTGCACTTTACACTGGTTGACCAGTAACCAATAAAGTAAGTTCATTCACACCAACCGATCTCATGATTTTTCATTTTTTATTTTTTTATTTTTTTTATTTTTGAACCAAGGCCTTAGCCTGGGCTCAGGACTTCCCATAAACCAACCCACCCATTTACCACTGTTGGTCTGATGAGTTTAATCGCATGCTCCTCTCTTACCAGAAATTTGGCACAACCTACAGGGTTGACATCAGGTTGGCAGCCTTACCTTAGGATTTTGTTGATCTTCATATGAAACCTCCTCAAGTTTCTATGGACACTTCTACCATGAAGCCATAAGCCCCGTGTCGGACACCCCGAGCCCCGTGTCGGACATCAACACTTCTCGGACACTCCTCGGACACTTTCCAAACATGTCATCATATATTCTTCTAATTTGGGACACTTGTCACATACTTCTTTGACACATGTCCTGTGTTTCTCATACTCTTCTTTGTCCCATTATATATTTTTGGGATCATCCATCCATCAAAGATTCTAGTTAGCCATCAAAATATTAATTTGTATAAGACCAGTATATATTTAGATATGTTTCTATATAAGAACTGAGACACATTGAACTACCATATAGAATGTTAGAGAGCCAAGCCTTATTCCTTTTGCAAAGTCATAAAAATATATGACAAGTTACAAATTTAAAATATATACTATGAGATACTATCATCATATTAGTAGATGTAAACACTTTTAGACGCAGACATGTCTATGTATGTATGTATATACGTATGTATTAATGTATATATGTATATACATGGGTCATTCACTCCCTGTCATAACTTTCATATATTCTAGTGAAATGTTGTCATGTCCCAATATCCTACTTTTTAAAGAATAGCTGTGTTGCATGTCCGTGTCTGTGTTGTAACAGTGTCCCATGTACATGTTCATGCTTCTTAGTCAAGCAGTAATCATCCTCCACCAGCCTCCATATTGTAGGGAAAAGGCTAGATGATGGTGAAAATGTTTTCTACAATTGTGAAAAGCATAAATGTTCTAAGAGGTGACAAAGCTTTATCAGACAATACACATCCCTGTAAACTTTAAGAGAGATGAAGTAAGTTTTAGCATCTTGAAGTCATTCTATGGTGCCTTGCAAGTTCACTTAATTAAATTTATTGATATTACTCGATTAACTCCAACACTTGTCGGTTAGCCATGTCATGTCAGTGCATAGGGCGTGTTTGTTTCGCCGGAAAGCGTCACAAAACGCAAGTCGTAAAACTTCTTTTCCATTTTCCGTTGTTTGTTTCGCTAAAAAACAAGTTGCAAAATGCAACTCTTCTTTTCCCACTTGCAGTTGCTACAGTTAAATTTGTGGTCATATAAATCTCACTTTTACACTCATATTTTCCCACTTGCAGTTGCTACAGTTAATTTTGTGGTCATGTAACTCTCACTTGTAGTACACTTACAGTTCAAAACAGTTACTTAATAATCAATATATAATTTAATATTATTAAATATTTAATATTTTAAATAGTGTTCAATTTCTTATTTAATTATTTAATTATTTTATACTTTTAATCTTTAATTTTTTTATTGTTTTTAATATTGTTTTAATATTTAATATTTTACTATTTTAATTTAATATTTTATTTAATATTTTATTTAATACTTTTTTATTTTATTAATACTTATTCCATTTTTTATTATTTTATTTAGAGTTAATATTTTATTAATATAACAATATTATACTTTAATATAAAATTACTATATATTTAATTATTTATTTTTTAATATAAAAAATTACTTTATTAATATCATTTTATTATTTTAATATTGTAATAATAATTCAATCTAATAATACTATAATGATGATTTATTATTAAATTATAACTATATTTTACTTTGTTAATTTTATATTTCTATAATATTACAATAATATTATAATAAAATTTATATTATAATAATTTTCAAGTATTTTTAATATTATAATATTATAACTATATTTTATTATTTTTGTAAGATTTTTTAATATTTATATTTTATTAGTATTCTTAAAATTTTATAATGTTCTTTAGATTTTTCTTAAAATTTTATATTATTTATTTAGTTAATATTTTACTTTTTACCCTTATATTTTATTAATATTATTGTTATAAATAAAATATTAAGATTATTAATTTTTTATCTCAAATTTATTAATACAATTTAATTTGCAATAGTAGATTTAATTTAATAGTAATCATAATATTTAAATCACTACTACAGTTAATTTTGTGGTCAACTTTTTCACTTACACTTTTACATTACCAACCAAACACCGTAAAACACAATATACTTTACCATTTACACTTTCACTTTATCAACCAAACACCGTAAAACACAATATACTTTTCCATTTACACTTCACTTTATCAACCAAACACCGTAAAACACAATATATTTTTTCTGCTACAGTTCACTTTTTCCATTCTCATTTTACGACTTACGACTTGCGACGTTTTACAACGAAACAAACAGGCCCATAGTGTTACATCAATACATCGTGCTCATCCAATTCCATGATTGTTCAACCAGATCTAAGATGTTAATTGCTATAAAAAAAATAAAATACGTCCTAATTTCATCATTAAAGCTAATTCAGAATTGAAAAGTTAAAAGAGGGGTTCCAGGCCTTTCACAAGATATCAGTGTGAACTTTAAGCAATAATATGCAAATAAGGCCCTTAATGTCAATTGTCAGTGTGTCAAAGACATTATAATAAGGAAAGGGTAAACAAATGACCATTAGAATTAGGAGTGTAGGAATAACGAACCAGTATGGTGGTGGAAGTACAGAAGTTACAATAATGGAGTTGGTATCTCATGTTTGATGAAGCACAAGAAGAAGCTTCAGTTTCAGTTCATAAAACCACCAAACAATAATTGGCTTAAGAGTTGACAGCCATGGTAATCCTTGTGTGTGTATTGCATCAGAAACAAGTTTCATGTACAAATGTATGCTAGTACTTGCCATTAAATGAGCAAGCAAATATATCAAGTGAGCTTTATGGTACCTGATTTGGATTATTGTTAGACAAAGACAACTGTACATGTCACTATTGGAAAACTTATAGATAAACAAAGCACCAAGATCCATTTTACAGAAAAAACATCAACTTCTGCTTTTTGACAATGGTATACATGAGCCAACATTGAGCACGTCAATCTTATGTTTTAACTATATAAATCTTCAGCAACTTCAAGGTTTCCACTAAAAAATGATTCATGCAGCAAACCAAAATACTGAGCTAAGTGGCAGAAAGAACTACAACAAATTATATATGAGCTAATGCATCATCACAAGCCACAAACAACTAGAGAGCTTTTGCATTTATCACATCTTCTCCGGCATATTTCATTTACCCAATAAATTTACTGCATCCATGAATTGTTAAGTAAAGTTGACAATTTTCAATAGAATTTGTATGTAATAAGTGATAAACATCAATGGAACAATAAATAGCTAATACATTCTGAAAAAGCATTATCTCACTACCAAGCAGCAAGAAGCCATCCTACTTTTGAAGAAACAGGATACTCAACGTGAGTTTGTTCAGCAAATAAGATTGTTCAAATACCAAGTCACTCAAATCAATAATTGTTTTGTGGTCTCCCACAACAAATTAGTTTCAAAGGGAACGCTAAGATGCTCAGAATATATTCATGAAGTTAGTTCAATATTTTTTTTACATCTTTAACTATGAGAAGCAACACTGCTAACTAGCACCTGATGCCCTCTCCAACAACACAGCTACAATTTACGCTACACCTTAAGCTTGACTTAATGCTGCTTCAGGCCCTTCTACAAGGCTATCACTGTTGGAGACTTGAAACAATATCCATAGTAAATATATCGGCCATATTTTGGCCATATGGGGATTTCAGTCCTGAATCTGCCGATACTATAGCATATCAGGTACTTGAAATCCCGTTACAATATTGCCAATATATCTCCGAATTGGCTGATATTTGAAACCATGGTTAGGAGCAAGTGTCAATGGTGGTATCAAATCTCCACTCTTAGGGTCATCATTGAGAATAAGCGAGATCAAGGGTCCTCAAAATACCTTGGCGTTTTAGTTGATGGGAAGCATTCTGATCCAATCTTATAATTTCCTTAATTACCTTAAGTAAATGCCTACATTGTATTCCTAAGAAGGGATGAAATCATCAAAGATAACTTGCTCTCTCATCTCTACTTTTATTGCCAAGTAAGCATCCTGGTTGGTTAGGTTGTTGCTTATGCTCTTTTTTCCCCATTTTAGAGGTCCTCAACCTTCCAAGAGTTAATCACTCAATTGCTTTTAGATTTGAGTCTCCAATTGATGGTGCTTTGTCCTTCATGCAAATGACAGCAATAGGCCTTTCCTAGCTAAGCTAGATGTCTTTAAGGTATATATAATTGTAATGTATGTCATAGAGTTTAACACTATTCAGGCAATGTGCTTACTGTGTGACATATTGACGGGGGACGAACAAAGGGGGATAATTGAGAATGAACACTAAAAAATCTCAACTTAGGGTTTGTAACCCAAGAAAATTATTGGGACTCTCTTCCTAAGATATCTCACCCAAAAGCACACTGGCTACACAAAAGTTATGCAAATATTTTTCATTAATCATCAATCGAAAACCTCTAAAGAAGTATTTGCCTCTTATAGGCTTACATCATATGAGAACTCCCACCACAACCAATGCAAGAACAAGATAAAATAAACTAGCTGCACTTACCAACTAAAACAAACTAAAAATAAAATAAACCTACTATATATCCAACTAAAACAAACTAAGATAAAATAACCCAACTACATAACCAACTAAAATAAATTAAGATAAAATAAACAAAGTACATAATCAACTAAAACAAACTAAGCCATTAGATGTCCCCACCATTTTCCTGGGGTTAGGGAAACTCGACCTTGTCGAGTGCAGATCTCCCTGACTCTCAATCAGGTCATAGTGGTGGTCATGGAGTCGGCATTCGTTAATCAAGTTTATATCAAGGTGATGGTAGTGGTGGTTGTAGTGAACGATGACGGCGGAATTGGAAGATGTCAGTGGGAGAAGACGATGATGGTGGAGTTGGCGGCTAGAAATAGGCAATGATAAACAGTTGCGATGAGCAGTGTCGCGTGCAAATTTTGATGATTTTCAGCTGATACTATCTTTGGTGGAAAAATTATGGTCTTGAGATTTTGGTGGAGAAAATTAGGTATTTAAATTTGATACCAAAATGATGGGGGACAAACAAAAAAGAAGGGGGATAATTGTGAATAAACAGTAGAAAATCTCAACTTAGGATTTGTAACATAAGAAAATTGTTGAGACTCACCCTAGAGCACCTCACTCAAAAGCACATTGGCTACACAAAATCTTAAGCAAGCATTTTTCATTAATCATCAGTCGAAAATCTCCAAAGCAATCTTTATCTTTTATAGGCTCATATCACATGAAAACTCTCACCACAATCAATGTGAGAACAAGATAAAATAAAATAACTACATTAACCAACTAAAACAAATTAAAGATAAGATAAACCAACTACATAACCAACTATAATAAACTAAGATAAAATAACCCAACTACATAACCAACTAAAATAACTAAGATAAAATAAACCAACCACATAACTAACTAAAACAAATAAAGCCATTAGATGTCCCCATCACATGTCTTTCTCCTCAAGCACATACTTGAGTTTCTCTCTATTTTACCCAGGGATAGAGCCATAGAGGGAATTCTCAAAAGAGAAGGTATATAACTAAATTCAATACCTCAAACATAAATTTTTGCAAAGGAAGAGTATTGAAATTGTTTAAGGGTAGTATAAAATGAGAGCAGTGATGTTTTATATAAGTTACAAACACCACTTTCAATTTTATTGAAACCTACAGCTGGCTAATAGTATTAATTTTAAGGTTTTATATATACAACAAAAAAAGATGAAGACTGTAGCACTGACACTTCTATCATCAAGCCCTATTGTGTCGGACACTTCTTAGAGACTTTAAACATCTCGTTAATTATAAACTATATTTTTTTTATTATGATGATACTTGTCATATACTTCTTTGACATGTATTTTGCATTTCTCATACATTTTTTCTGTTCGTGTTAGATGTTTGGAATATTTATTTATCTTCCTATATGTATCAAAGGCTATAATGGAAAATTAAAAAATGTGTCAAATATGAAGCTATAACAAGTTTAAATATCTTTTAATATAAAAAGTGTTATTCATTCAGCTACTCTATAGAAAGTTGAAGAACCAACACCTTTGCAAAGTCATTAAAATGTGTGATTAAGTTAAAAACTTAACATATATGTTTTCATTGAATGTCATTTATATTGTAACTATTGCTAAAGGTCCACAATTTTGGATGCACAAACATGTTTATGTATGCACTTTCTCATATTATTTTCTAGATATTCTCTATATATTCTAGTGTCATATTGTCGTGCTCTCGTGTCCTACAACAACAACAACTAAGCCATTTCTCCCAAGTATTTGGAGTAGGCTACATGAACCAAAGAGAATTACGCCAGATCGGGCACATGTATCAGCTTTCTCCACTAAATATCGAGCAATATGCCTTCATTAAGACCTTTAGCCTCTATATCTTGTCATATTACCTCCATCTATGTTTTCTTCGGTCTCCCCTACACTCTTTTAACTTACCCTAATTTGATACGCTCTACTCGCTTGATTGGCGCATCTGTAGGTCTATATGACAGATGACCAAACCATTGTAGGTGATTTTCTCTCATCTTCTCTTCTATAGAAGCTACGCCTATCTTAATACGAATATCCTCATTTCTCACATTATCTCTCCTCGTATTACCACACATCCAACGAAAATGCGCATCTCTACTATACTCATCTTCTGGGCATGATATTTCTTTATAACCCAACATTCTATGTCATATAACAAAATTGGCCCAATAGCAGTCCGATAAAACTTCCCTTCAGCCATAACAGAATATTACGATCACATAAAACTCATGTTACGCTCCTCTATTTCAACCAGCCGGCTGGGATCCTATGCTTGACATTACTATTGATCTCCCCATCCTTTTGAATAATAGAACTCAAGTACTTAAAATGACTGCTCATCGGTATTTCTTGACCATCTAGTATCACAATACTATAATCTTGAATTCCCTATTTATTGAATTTATACTCTATACTTTGTTTTGGTCCTACTTAATCTAAAACCTCGAGATTCTAGAGTTTGCATCCATAACTCCAATTTTCATTTACCTCAGCTCTTGTTTCATCGACTAGGACAATATTATTAGCAAATAGCATACAGCACGGTATCTTATCTTGAATAGCTCTAATAAGCTCATCTATCATTAGGCAAAAAAGAATGGATTCAATACAGATCCTTGATGCAATCCAACTATGATAGAAAAATCACTTGTTATGTCTTCACAAGTTCTGACATTTGCCATTATCCATCGTACATGTCCCTTATTATGTCAATATATTTGATGGGGACTCCCTTTTTCATCAATGTCCACCATAATATCTCTCTTGGCACCTTATCATAAGCTTCTTCTAAATCAATAAAGACCATATGCAAATTTCTCTTCCTCTTTTGAAATTGCTCTATAAGTTGACGAAGCAAATGAATAGCCACTGTCATCGATCGCCCCGGCATGAACCCAAACTGGTTCTCTGATATTTTAACATTCTGCCTTAACCTGTTTTTAATTACCCTTTTTCAAAGCTTCATGGTGTAACACATGAGTTTTATTCCACGATAGCTTGAACAACTCTGGATATCACCCTTGTTCATATAGAAAGGTACTAAGATGCTCTTTCTTCACTCATTTGGTATCTTTTTAGTTAGCCAGATCTTGTTAAAGAGGTTTGTCAGCCATCTCACGCTCACCTCTTCTAAGCTTCTCCATACCTCAATAGGAATTCCATCCGGGCCAATAGCTTTCCTTGACTTCATCCTCTTTAATGCCTCTTTAACTTCAGATTCGCTAATTCTGCGCATATAATTACGGTTCATATCTTGCCACTGAATGTTAAGGTCATCCAAATCTTGAGTAGAACTACCATTGAACAATTTGTCGTGTTCTCGTGTTCTCGTGTCCTACTTTTAGAAATTATTGTGTCGCGCGTCCATGTCATACGTGTCCCTTAACTGTGTATGTGCTTCCTAGAATGATGAAGATGAAAACAACAGAGTTTTTGTCCCAAACTTTTGGGCTCGGCTATATGATCCCTTTTGTCCATTTACCTTGGATAAGGGACATCTCAGGAAGATTTCAAAGACTGAAATATTGGTTTGGTATAAGATAACTTAAATAAGTTGATGTCCATACCTAAGAGGGTTAGGTGAAAAAAGTATCAAGTTTCAGCATGAAGGATTAGACATATGCAGGTTGTGTGAACTTGTAAGCAAGTTGCATCTCTACTTCAATATTTAACAGTTCATTAATATTGGTTTGTAGTACTAGAAAATACCGTGGAGTGGATGAGTTAAATCAGGAGTAGAAATATAAGTGATCCCCCACTTTTTTCATGCTTAAATTAGGTGCTTGACTACTAAATAAGTTTTAAGTAGAGTACCGCAGAACCGGAGTTCCAGAGTTTATTTGCCCTCTTTTCCTACACCATATAAAGAGAATATGGCAGCCGTGGGTGGGTCGGTGCCCCTATAGGCCCCCACCTAAATCAATTAATTTCTCAAATGGATTTTTATATCAACTGAGGAGAAATAGGAAAATGAATAATATGAATAGGAACGATTGAAATAAACTTTTACCTCATCCGTCATCTCAAACCCCAATGCCCTGCAAATAAGATTACATAGTAGTAGAGATACATCACAACCCAAATTGAACTGACACGGAAGTTTGATGGTCTGGTCTACCAAAGCAATTCAGGAAGGTAATACCTCATGGCAACATTTAACTCTTTAGCATCAATAGTGCCAAACAAGAAAAACAAATTAAAAGATGATACAAATGCAAGGTTATGTCCATACCAGAACCATCTGTATCAAATAGTTCAAATGCTTCCTTTATCTCTTGCTTCTTTTGTTGTGTTATGCCATGATGGCGGCCTCTGGGCTTCTATCCGGGATGCTCCACCTCGAGGAACACTTTCCTGTATGAAAAAGAACAAATGTAAAC
The DNA here is from genome assembly GCA_038442645.1 of Agave tequilana. NCBI lineage: Eukaryota > Viridiplantae > Streptophyta > Magnoliopsida > Asparagales > Asparagaceae > Agave > Agave tequilana. Next base: position 38,238 of record JAVJIF010013846.1, read on the forward strand.
AGAATTAAATACGTAATGCTAGATACCATTACATGGATAAAGACTAAATTCATGTCAAAATGAAATATTATGAAGATAATGTCATAAATTCATAACTTGTAAAATAATAGCAGGAAAACAGTTCTAGAAAAAAATGACTGACATGAAGGGTCAATGATTTAATGAAATCTGTCATAGCACCTTGGTGTTACTGCTAACTAAAGTTAGAGGATCATTTACGTCTATGTACCAACACAAGAAAGTAAGAAATCAATTGGGATGACCAAAAAGGAAGATGTAACCCATAGGGAAAGGGATAACATAATCCAATCTTCATGTGCCAAAGGGAAGATGTAACCCTTAGGGAAAGGGATAACATAATCCAAATCTTCATGTGCCAAAAGGCAAGATGTAACCCTTAGGGAAAGGGATAACATAATCCAAACCTTCATGTACCTTGAATGGAGAGCCACTAAATACTTCATGCCATGCTTGAGAAACAATGAATGCAGTGGAAAGTTTGTTGCTGATGTATATTAGTAAGATAGATCCCTGATAATAATGGAGAGATCCCTGATAATAATGGAGATGCCAAAAGGAAATGCAGTCAACAGAAGTTCTTCCATAAACTAAACACTCTTAGATAGAGCTACATGAGGTTTTCGAGAAAAGGTCGTAAGGAACCACTCACAGAGCAATATTATGTTATGGATTTGTTTAATCACAAATCATAGTAAATGTTATCAGAAAGGCCGCTGAGTGCAAAGAGAAAAAACCTCTGAACTGGAAGCTGAGACTGCTACCGAGCAAATGGCTGTCCTATACGAACCTTAAAAAATCAGTTTTTGTATAGAGAATTATCTCAAAAAATAATTAATAATACAATGTCATAGGTGTCATATTCTCTCTCTTGGTTTGATATCCAACTGAAGCCGGCCCTCCTCTCCTCCACAGGCCAAATCATACCCAAACCTAAATATATCATAGGGGCTTTCAGACAACAATGACATCTCTATACCTTGCTCCATACATCATCTCATGAACTGGTAGTTCATTGCTAGTTACAATAGCAAAAGGACCATAAACTGTATAACAATGTGATATATTACTTAATAGTTTGAGATGTACGGCCGAGGCTTTTGAGTTTGAGGCCCCATCCTTTCCCTCAAAAAAAAAAAAGATAGTTATTCTTCAAAATTTTCTAATCCATGGACAGTGTATTGTTTGTAAATGTAGTAGAAACTATGAGGAGTGGATCAATAAAGATATTCAGACACCAGAAACAAAAGTTTGATAATAAAACACAGAAACATTTATATACGTCTAATTTCAAAATTTTAACTTTCCCTTTTAATTTTTTGTGACTTTGCCAATTATATCTAGTTTAATCACATTGGGAATTAAAATATGAAATTATTAGAAATTAGGATCCAGCTCCACATGATCCGACATAAATTCCAGTTTACATCAAACAAATAACCGATTATTTAACTTTGTATTTATTTTATTTTCCTAATTTTTAGACACTGACAAGATCAAATTTGAACCTCCAAACGTCTCTTTCCCACTCAAAGTATTATGAAGATAATGTCATCACTTCATATTTTATGAGATGATAGGAGGAATACACTTTTCTAGAAGAAATTTCAACATGAAGGGTCAATTATTTAATCAAATATTTGATACTACTTTCGTTCTAATTAAAGTTAAGAGTATCATTTACGTCTCACCATGTACCAGTAGAAAGTAAGAAATCAATTGGGATGACCAAAAGGGAAGATGTAACCCTTAGGGAATGGAATAACATAGCCCAAACCTCCATGTACCTTGAAAGCAGAGCCACCAAATACCTCATGCCATGCTTGAAAAACAATGAATGCTGTGGAAAGTTTGTTACTGATGCATATTAGTAAGATAGATCCTTGATAAAAATGATGCCAAAAGGTAATGCAGTCAACCGAATGTTTTCCATAAACTAGAAACTTTAAGATAGAGATACCCATGTATTAAAAAACTCATTATGTAACTCATTATAACCTGTCATGTAACGTAGCAGCACCCAGCTGTTGTATGACACTTGAGAGAAGCACGGTTCCCACTAACGAGTGTTTTTTGGAGCGTTACGAACGTTACAACAACAACTAAGCCATTTCTCCCAAGTATTTGGGGTAGGCCACATGAACCAAAACAGAATTACGCCGGATCGGGCACATGGATCAGCTTTCTTCACTCATTCCTATCGAGCAATATGCCTTCACTCAGACCTTCAGCCTCTATATCTTGTCGTATTACCTCCATCCATGTTTTCTTCGATCTCCCTGCGCTCTTTTAACTTGCCCTAATTTGATACGTTCTACTTGTCGGACTGGCGTATCTGTAGGTTTACGTCGCACATAATCAAACCATCGTGGCAGTTTTTTCTTATCTTCTCTTCTATAGAGTGCCTATCTTAGTTCGAATATCCTCATTTCTCACCTTATCTCTCCTCATGTTACCACACATCCAATGAAGCATGCACATCTCTGCTACACTCATCTTTTGGGCATGAAATCTCTTTATAGCCCAACATTCTGTGCCATATAAAAAAGCTGACCAAATAGCAGTCCGATAAAACTTTTCCTTCAGCCATAACAGAATATTACGATCACATAAAACTCATGTTGCGCTCCTCCATTCCAACCAGCCGGGTTGAATCTTATGGATGACATCATTATTGATCTTCCATCCTTTTGGATAATAGAACTCAAGTACTTAAAATGATTGCTCATTGGTATTTTTTAACCATCTATTGTCACAATACTATAATCTCGGATTCCTTATTTACTGAATTTACACTCCATATATTCTGTTTTGACGCTACATAATCTAAAACCTCGAGATTCTAGAGTTTGCCTCCATAACTCCAATTTTGCATTTACCCCAGCTCTCGTTTCATCGACTAGGACAATACAATCAGCAAACAATACGAACGTTATATTACTAAAATAACGTAATGCTTGTAATTCTATTTACATGAGTTCCTAAATATAAAATAGCAAAGTGATTTCTCTCTCCAAACCAAATTGACATGAAACCCTAAATTGGCGACGGTGAGCGAAGCATCGAAGCACCACAGTTCATCCTCTCTCTGCAGGCGACGGCGACTCTCTCATGCGGTCCTCATCTCTCTGCATTTCCTTTTCAACTGCATCTCTTTCTCATCAGCGAGTATCAAAGCACTATGGTTCCTCTCTCTTGATCTCCCTTCAATTGATGAGAAAATCACGGTCGTAACGCTCAAAAAATCGAAGAATCACATGACTCTTTAATTGACGAGGAACTCGTCATCGATCTCTCTCAATCTCTCTTCAATTAACGAGGAATTGCACGACATAGGAGCACCTCAATTCCTCGATCTCGCAAAAAATTATTGTGAGACTTGCTAAATGTGTTATATATTGTTTTGATATTTTTTTATATTTTTATAAATTATTTTCCTATTTATAAAAATTCTTAAATATAGTATATATATTTATTTTTATTAAATAAATATTAAATCGTGTAGCTTGTGTTATGCATTACGTTATAACTTATGTTTAACATAACAAAAGAAAAATGTTATTGTTACGTTATCGTTATTTTAAACATTGAGAGATACATGAGGTTTTTGAGAAAAGGTCATATGGAACCAATAACAAGACACTACTCTGTTTTGAATTTTTAGTCACAAATCATAGTGAAATTTAGTAGAAAGGCCCCTAAGTGCAAGGAACAAAATTCTCCGAACTAGAAGGTGAGATTGCCACTGACCAAATGTCAGTCCTATAAGAACCTTAAAAATCAGTTTCCTCTAGAGAATAGATAATTAGATAAATACCATGCCATACACATATTCTCTATCTTGGTTTTAGTATCCAACTAAATCCAACCCTCCCAACTGCAAACCAAATCCATAACCCAAACCTAAAACTTATCATAGGCTATTAGACGACAGTGACATCTCTGTGCCTTGCACCACTATGTCATATCATGGATTGATAGTTCACAACTAGTTACTGATATTCAATAGGTAACAGATCATAAATTGTATAACAATGTAATATATTACATGCACTACTTAATAATTTGATAGGTATTCTTCATAATTTTCAAAATCATTAAGAGTGTAGTTGTTTGTGAATGTGGTAGAAGTTATAGATAGCGGATCAATAAAAAACTCAGGCACCAATGTTGATAATAACTTACAAAAAGATTAATATAGTTCTAATTTCAAAATCTTGACTTTCCCTTTTAATTGTTTGTGACTTAGCCAATTTTATCTAATTTAATCACATTGGAATTAAAATATGAAATAGAATCCATCTCCACGTAATCCAACAAAATTCCAGTTTACTACGAACAAATAATCCACAAATCTGAACCCAAAGCAACTGGGGAAAAAAAAAAAATCCAAACTTCTCTTTCCCCTCTCAAAGTATCAAACTTTCACCACTTAAAATCAAAAGCAAAGTGTTGCCATTGAAATCCATGATCAAGTAAAGACACTTGAAATGTATAAATCAAGGAGCAAATAAATAATAGTAAATAAAAAATAAAGTATTTTGATTTGAGAAATGGGAAGAGAAAAATACCATTGAGATCAGGGTTTGATACTTCCTTCGTTTTGGATCGAAATCGGATCTGGTTGTTTTCGTTTTCGTCGCAGTTTCAACTCGAGTGGATGCATTGACTGAGCGTGGGATGAATCTAGGGTCGTCCGCATATAAATTTTAAAAAAAAAAAAAAAAGCAAAAGAAACCAGATCGGGTTGGAGTGAGGGTATAGATCGACCCCATGCGATTCCAAAAACGGGTAATTCCTACCTCATACATTTAGGGCCGTTTGTTTCGTTGCAAAACGTCGCAAGTCGTAAGTCGTAAAATGAGAATGGAAAAGTGAACTGTAGCAGAGAAAATATATTGTGTTTTATGGTGTTTGGTTGATAAAGTGAAGTGTAAATGAAAAAGTATATTGTGTTTTACGGTGTTTGGTTGATAAAGTGAAAGTGTAAATGGTAAAGTATATTGTGTTTTACGGTGTTTGGTTGGTAATGTAAAAGTGTAAGTGGAAAAGTTGACCACAAAATTAACTGTAGCAGTGATTTAAATATTATAAATACTATTAAATTAAATCTACTATTGCAAATTAAATTGTATTAATAAATTTGAGATAAAAAATTAATAATCTTAATATTTTATTTATAACAATAATATTAATAAAATATTAGTATAAATAGTAAAATATTACTAAAATATTAACTAAATAAATAATATAAAATTTTAAGAAAATCTAAAGAACATTAATAAAATTTTAAGAATACTAATAAAATATAAATATTAAAAAATCTTACAAAAATAATAAAATATAGTTATAATATTATAATATTAAAAATACTTGAAAATTATTATAATATAAATTTTATTATAATATTATTGTAATATTATAGAAATATAAATTAACAAAGTAAAATATAATTATAATTTAATAATAAATTATCATTATAGTATTATTATACTGAATTATTATTACATTATTAAAATAAAAAATATTAATAAAATAATAAAATATATTATGATATTAATAAAGTAATTTTTTTATATTAAAAAATAAATAATTAAATATATAGTAAAGTATAATATTGTTATATTAATAAAATATTAACTCTAAATAAATAATAAAAATGGAATAAGTATTAATAAAATAATAAAGTATTAAATAAAATATTAAATTAAAATATTTTTAATTTAATATTAAATATTAAAACAATATTAAAAACAATAAAAAATTAAAGATTAAAATATAAAATAATTAAATAATTAAATAAGAAATTGAACACTATTTAAAATATTAAATATTTAATAATATTAAATTATATATTGATTATCAAGTAACTGTTTTGAACTATAAGTGTACTACAAGTGAGAGTTACATGACCACAAAATTAACTGTAGCAACTGCAAGTGAGAAAATATGAGTGTAAAAGTGAGATTTACATGACCACAAATTTAACTGTAGCAACTGCAAGTGGGAAAAAAGAGTTGCATTTTGCAACTTATTTTTCAGCGAAACAAACAACGGAAAATGGAAAAGAAGTTTTACGACTTGCGTTTTGCGGCGAAACAAACACGCCCTAAATCTCCATCAGTATATGGAAGAGGCACCAAACTAACTTAAAACCTTTTTTTTTTTTTTTTTTTTACTAGTTATAAAATTGATTATAGTATGGGTGATATTTCACTTGATGAAGTTTCTGCTATATAGGAAGGGCAACTAACTGGAAACATTTGAGAGCTCTGAAGCTCATGACATGTGAAGGGATTGTTGGGAAACTTGGAATTATTCTAGCGAGCGAGCTTTGAGAAAATTCAGCCAAACTTTTAGGCTAGATCCGCTTCTCGGAAAGCGTGGGAGATACTTGGAATGTGTTCTCCTTCCATTGACGTTCAACGTGCTACACTCACATGTTCAGTTCCTTTTCCGAATGAATGAGATATTCAAGTCAGTTGTTGTTGGTCTAAAAACACGAGCTAAGTGGGAAAAAAAAAGAAGTTTGAGAAACTCTTTAGATCACATGGGAAGTAGTGAAAAATAATGAAGTAGTTTAAATGGAAGAAACTTGGACTAACATTGTGGGTACTCTAGTTTTCGGCGCATTGGGGGAAGCCATGCTCATTCAAAACGCGTGCGCGCCCTGGCCCTACTCGGGCTCGGTGTGTGTGGGTGTGGCTGCAACCAAACGAGCACAATCCTTTTGGTATATTGTGTACACAGTAACAGATGAATCCGAACCATTGTTCCCAAGTAACGATAGTTCTACTGTTGCAACTGCTGTACTTTTGCACTAACATTCTATTTGCAGGAATTATTATTGGAGTATTTGTTACGGATAAATATTAATTACTGATTTATAAACTACGAGACTAACAGTGATTGCTTGAAGGCAAATAAGAGAAACATTAGTACCTTCTATCACAAAAAAAAAAAAAAAAAAAAAAAAGGAAAAGGAAAGAAAAAAGAAACTTTGGTACCGAGTATAAATCCTTCACTCCCTTGTAGAGGCTGGAGACTCGGCACAATCCTAACATTATAATTTTGAGTAGTATGTGATTATGAAATGCAACATGCAATTGAAAGCTGTGACATTGTGTTTTTCGTTTGTGTGTGTGTGTGTGTGTTATATAAACTAAGAAAAATAGAGAGAAATGAGAGGAGAAAACCAAGAGAAATTGTTCTCCAACTTGTGTATCCTTCATTCTTCCTTGTGACCTCTATTTATAGGCATATAAAGCATAGGTTATAAAGAGGAGGATGGAGAGGCTACCCACTATCTCATGCATGATTTATAAAGAAGAAGTTGAAGAGGTCACCCACTAACTTATGCATTCACAACATGCATTTACAAGGAAGAAGGTGAAGAGGGATGGTTGTCATCCACTATCTTATGTATTTACAACACTCCTACTTGGATGTCCACCATCCTGAATATGCCTTGTTAAAACCCTCGCCAATAAAATCTAGTGGGACAAAACCTAGACTAAGAAAAAAGGTGTACATATTCATATGCACTTAGTGAGCGTGTGACACTGCCTCGTTAAAATCTTGCCAAGAAAACCAAGTAGGATAAAAACTTGGATGAAGAAAAAAGAGTACAGTGTGTAGCCTCTTAATGACACGCTCCCCCCTAATGAGATAAACTCCATTTTCAGCATGTAACATCTCTGAAGCGGCATATTCCAATTTTATGTACTAGCTTCTTGAATGCTGATGTCGGCAACACTTTTGTGAATAAATCTGTCAGATTGTCACTTGACCGTATTTGCTGAATATCGACATTGCCTCTCTTCTGAAGCTTATGTGTGTAGAAAAACTTCGTTGATATGTGTTTGATCCTGTCTCCTTTAATGCAGCCTCCTGTAATTTGTACAATACAAGCAGTATTATTTTCAAACAATATTGTTGGAGCATCTTTCGTTGAGGACAATCTGCATGATTCTCGAATATGCTGGATCATAGATCTTAACCATATGCCTTTATGATTTGCTCATGGATTGCAAGAATCTCAGAGTGATTGGATGAAGTGACAACTATATTTTGTTATACAGATCTCCATAAAATAGCGGTGTCATCGTACGTGAAGACATAGCCCAAATCAACTATTCTTTAGGAATTGAATCCTTAAAGAATCTTCATATATATTATTATCTTATGACTCATATAAATATATCATAACTACATCCATAAGACACATGCTTGTCCTTCTGAGACTACCAAAGTGATCAAATAGTTAAGAGATAGCATCTATTACACAAAGTTTTTTTTTTAAAATCAATTACAGGAAACTCATTGCTATAAGTCGAGTTTTGTATCTTACAATCTCATTATTTTCATTTATTTTTTCGAATAAATACCCATTTGTACCCTGCAGGCTTTATATTCTCAGGCATTTGAATTACAGGTCTAAGTATTTTTAATTTTGCTAAAGAGTCTAATTCTACTTGTATTGCTTCTTTCCATTTTAGCCATTCATGACTACATCGACATTATTTGATGGTTTGTGGTTCAGAATCCTTATCACTTTTGGTGATTTCAAGTGCTACTGTGATGTCATCAATAATACTATTATTTCTATTCCTTATATCTCCAGTTGATATATAATTTATTGATAATTTATTGATATTTTTTTTATTTTCAGGTACCTGTGCCTCTTCAGGGACCTTTTGTTCTTTATCTATTAATTGTATTGCATGCTTTTGTTATATGTACTCTTCTAGGTACTCATTTCTTTTGTTTCGTGGACTCTTCGAAAGTATCAATTTTTTTATTCAATTCTTTTAACCTTCTGTTTCAGAGAATCGTGTCTTTTACACTGATAGGTCTTTCATGCTCAGACTTGTTTTAAGCTCATTTGCGATTGTATCCTTTAAGGACATTGACCTTTTGCTGGAGTGTTATACTTTTTCGTTCAGAGTCCTCGTTTACAGAATCTAAAGCAATCGCATATGCAAATGCATTAACAATAATTTTTTTCTGTCCCAGCTTTCTTTTGTACTATATAATTTAAAGAGCTCTCTTCAAATGTATGCGCCTCTTTAGGGGCTATTTCTTCATTAATTGTAAACTAATCAACTATTTTCTCTTCAATAGTACTTTTTGAAAATTTATCTCTTCGGGGAATATATACTTATAGTACCATTTTCTTTCAAGAATTTTTATCTTTTGAACCAACAGGATGATCACGCTTCAGGCATGCTTTTAAAGTATTATTA
>JAVJIF010013846.1:52500-93368 GCA_038442645.1 Agave tequilana
CTAATTAAACCCAATTTTGGGTAATTAAATCACATTACTTGGAGACCAATCTAGAGAGCTTTTAGAAGATGCATTAGATCCAGAAATTGGAGACGAATCTGAACAAAAACAGATCCGATCTACCTAAATCTTGAGATATCTAAAAGGTCCTCGCAGCTGGACGAAGCCACGGAGCGAAACTAGGGACTAGGTCCCTGGTATTGTCACGAAAACGCGGCAATTGTCGCGTTTTCACGGCAATTTGGTGGGCCACGCGTTGATTTTCCACGCGTGGCCTCGTCTCGCCTTCCAGAGCCTTCCTATGCCTATAATTGCTGTATTTTCAGACCAGAGTGTAAATCACCTAGAGGGGGGGTGAATAGGTGATGTCTAATCTAATGGTCACTTAATGCACAAATGATGCGGAATTAAAAACTATTATGACCAAATTAAACTTTTACACTAAACACCACGTATAACACAAGAGTGTTGCCGAATTCCCCGTGAAGGGCTCTGGACAAACTCCTCTAGATTCCCCCTGAATGGGTTGAGGTGCCGCGTTGGCTCTCTTGGTTGAATACAAGTGTTAGCAACAATCCCAAGCAAGTATATCAATATGAGCACAATATATCAAGCATGTAAATGATAAAGACAATATTTGAATGCAAGATATAGACAAGGGAGAGAGAGAGAGAGAGAAATAGCAATCGCAAACACAAAGAGTTTGTTTCGAGGTTCGAGCACCCTTGCTCTACATCCCCGCCTTCGACACACGAAGGATTTCCATTATGCAAGATCCCAATGGATCTCTCCTCGGTGCCGCAACACCTACAATCCCTCGGACTCCCAAGTCCCGTACACACGCAAGCCCCACAAGCTTGCCGAGGTCGCACCTCAAACCACCAAGAGTTCACAACCGAACTCTAAACTACCAACGAGCACACTCGCCCGTCTCCTCAAAGAACAAAGAAAAGATCTTTGGTGATCACACACTTTGATCACCTAAAGAGCACTCTCACTACAACACACCTATAAGATGAATAGACAATGGATAGCTCAAGTGTGGTGTGAGAAAGCAAGGAAAGAAACTATGGTGAAAAACTCAAAGAATCACTTAAACACTCTTGATAAAATCTTCCCTTTAGATTGGAAGTATTTGCACTCAATTTTGTGGAGAAAACTTCTGAAAATGAGTAGGAAAAACTGGCTCTAAAAATCTCCCAAATCTTCTACTTGCAAAAACAATGACAAGACCCTCATTTATAGGCTGCCAGAAACTAGCCGTTGGGATCTGTCAGAGCTGCCGGTCGACCGGGCCGGTCGACCGCCAACGGTCAAAAATCCGACCGTTGGAGTCTCCGGTCGACCGCCGGGTCGACCAAGCCACTGGAGCAGAGAGTAAAACTCTCTGTCGGTCGACCGACCGGTCGGCCGAGATTTCCAGAGAGTAGAGCTCTCTGGAGCGGTCGACCGCCCGTCGGCTGTCCTCCAGTGCACAAAGGCGTGCACGTCTGTGCACGTCGGTCGACCGAGCCGGTCGACCGACTTCAGAATTAGTCGACTATAAAGGTGGCAAGTCGACTTATCTGAAGCCTGGAAACTGTTTTCAGGGATTTAAAAAGTAAGTCTTTTGGTTCACATAAAATCCCATAAAATACATATAAATTCTACAAAAATAGTTTTACCAATAACTTTGATAAACAAACATGCTTGCACAAGATCAAGGCATGTTATAAATGATTTGGACTATTTTTGTAATATGGAAATATTGGCTCAAAAATAAAAACTGTTTTTCCAAAACATGTTTTTTCAAAACTTGTTTTTCCAAAACATGTATTTCTAAAACTTCACAAAATACAAAAACAAGATATTTTGAACTTATTAAAGCATGGTGTGTATGGATATGACTACACAATTAAGATGAAATATCTATGTTTTTGATATTTAGCATATCATGGTTTTGGTTAAAAGATATGTATATAAAGAAATACCAAAAACCAACATGATGTTTTTCCAAAATGAAAGTCTTTTCTAAAACCGAAAATTCTTTTATGAAAAGACATTTAAATCAAGAGTGTGTGTGTGATATAGACTTGAGCAATACACCAACTATTCTATCCTTTACATTTTAACTAAAACAAAACTAAAATCTTATACCTAGACACAAGTCTTCATCTTCTTGAAGTCTTCACTTGAAGGCTTCTCATCTTCTAGAGTTGGTCCAAGCTTGATCCAAAAGCTCCTTGGATCACATCATGCAAGCTCCAAATCTTGACATTTTATCCTTTGTTGAGCTATGCACCTACTAAGATCTTGATCATAAATCTGTCACTAGTTAAACACAAGATCATTAGTAAATATAACTTCATGAGTTGATCATCATCAAAACTAGAGTGATAGGCCTTGGGCCAACAATCTCCCCTTTTTTGATGATGACAAAACTCATGAAGTTATATATGCATGGATTAAAGTAAAGCTTCAAAGAAGCTCCCCCTTAACTCATGCATAGCAAGAAATAATAAGATATGCAATGAAGGCACATAAATATGTATGCAAATGGATGGAGATAAGTCACATCAAAATCTTTTTCTCCTATTTGCAAAAACAAAACATATATGCATGACATTAAGTCTTATTCAAGCATGCATATAAAATACTTCAAAATCTTTCTCCCCTTTTTTGTCAATCATCAACAAAGGGGTAAAACACAAAAATAAATTTTTCTCCCCCTTTTTGTCAAAAGCAAAGAGATCAAGAAGGGGTTAACAAATCAAAGGATTTGAGTTTATATGCGATATACATTCATGAAGAGGAAGACGCTAAGTTAGCTTCCCTACACATATGCATTATATGAAGAAGGGATGATAAGCCCCAATTCACATAACACATATTATGTAATGCATAAGAGGAGATGTGAAGCTCCCCCTACACACGTGTATCACATAAAGAAGAGATGTTAAGCTCCTCAATACACAATACACTCAACATGAATCTATACATGGAAGAGATGTTAAGCTCTCCTTGCATATAGACAGAATAAATCAAAAAATTTGAGTTTTTCTTTATTAAATCAAAATTTTGAACTTTTCTTCATAAAATAAATTTTGAATTTTACACAAATTTTGAGATATCAAGTGAACAGAATTTTATTTTGATATCAATTTTGAAAACATATTGCATAGGCTTTAAGAATTACCAATTGAAATTTGAAATAAGCTTAGCATATGCATTGTGAAAGGATAATACACTCTTTAAAGCACAAATAGATCACATATATGTATGAAAAGATAATACCAATGAAAATTGATATAATAGAAGTTTTGAAGGCATACATACATACAATCAAAATATGAATATATACAAATAGAGTTCATATTGATACCAATTGAAAGTATCCAATGATATCAATTGAAAAGTAAGCTTAAGTGTATACATCATATAATCTATCACATGAAGAATTCAAACTAGTTAAATGGAATGTTTTAACAACTAGTACGAAATTTTTCAATCAAGGAATAAATCAAAAGTTTTTCATGAAACACAAGTAAATCACATGGCACTAAAGCACTCTAGTATCCATAAAGTCCATATTCAAGAGAAGTGAGTGAACTAGTGTTATGTGGAACATGGCATCATGAAAGTTGCAATAAGTCTCAATATTCCTTAAAATAAGATAATTATAAATTATCATAAATTTTGAAAACATGAAAATCATTACAAATTTTTATTATTACAACAAAATTTATATTTCAAGGTATATGTATGTTTTGACAACCAATAAGTATACATACATATCCCTAAAACACAATTTAGTCCATATATAGATTTGCATGAAAGGCAAATGACTCAAGAGGTATCCATGTATATCTTAAGGTTTGTCAAAATAAACATATACATGAAATGAAACACATGATCATAAATCACATCCAAAAAAAAAAAATAAAGAATACAAGTTTAAAAGTGTACGTATCATCAAAACTAAGCAATACAAGCACATCTAATGGGTTCAAATAAGCATTCAAGTACAAATATAAATAGATTTATTTGTGGCCCATAATATGTACAAGTATAAATCCAAGTGTTGACAAAAACTAACATTTAAACTAATATTCAAATCATGAAGTATAAATCAATGTTGAGATCATAAAAATAGAATCATGTGCATTAATTTAAGAATAGATAACAAGTTTAATTGGATTTTTGACAAACTAGTTAAAGATCCTTCAAAAATATAAAGTCATATATTTTTCATGAATTATACTAAGTACATAAAAATTCAAGCACTCATAGTCCATATAGCTCAAAATTATCTTATTTTCTTAAAAGTGAGTGTTCAAAGGTTATGTAACTAGTATCTTCATGAAATAGTCTATGAAGCTCAATCAAATATGACTATCATAAATTTTTATCAAAAACAGAAAATTCATTTTTCTTTATTTAAAATATCTTCAAAGTATATGTATGGTATATCCAAACTAACAATATGCATACATATCCTAAATATAAAAGAGTCTATTAATAATGTTTGCATGAAGGCAAGAGACTCACGGGTATACATGTATATTTATTAGGTTTGAATTAAACATGCATATACATGAAGTAAATCACTAAAATAGGCAAAAACATGTATAAAGGAGAATCATCAAAACTTGATTATACATATGCATAAAGTGGATACAAATGAGCATGAAGTTCAATTGTATATGAGTCAATTGTAGTTCACTAATCATATATGTATAAATGCAAGTTTGACACATTCTACATCTAAAGCATGTAAATACCACATGAAGCACAAAAATCATAAAACATGAACATGCTATGAATTTATGAATGAACAAGCATGAACATAAATAAAATAGGAGTTTAGAGATTGTTACCAACTCCAAAGCTCCAAATATAGTGGTCATCCCACCAATCTTCTTGATAGTGATGCATTCAATATGTGTGTCCATCAAGTCCATTTGCATCCACCATCAAGGCACCAAATCTCTCACGTCTTGAGAGATCCCTCACCTACATCAAAAACATGGGGTGGGGGTTTGGTACCCATACTTTCTTGGGTCCTTTGGGGTTAGCTTTATTGTAAGGAACCCAAAATCCTTTATACTTAGCAAAATTTAAATTATGCTTCTTATCAAAAAAAATTTTGCTAAATGGCCTTTACGGCCACAATGTGTACATATGTACACCTTAGTATGATGCTTATGAGTGTGGTTGTGATCGTGATGTGCAACATAAGCATGAGCATGATGTGTATGTACATGAGCATGTGGAACTTGTTTCTTTTGAAACAAAGATTCCAATCTAGAATGATTGAATGCACAAGAGTTCAAAGTTGAACTCAAATTATCCATTTTATTTTTCAAATTCTTAATCTCATTAGTGGTGGCATGTAAAGCATGATGAGATAAAGAATCATTTTTCTTTTTTCTTTTGAAAAACATTATCTTTTTCTTTTTCAACAAATTTCTTTTTAAAGATTTATTTTCTTGTAAAATACTTTCTTTTTGTTTTTCCACCAAGGCGATATCATTTTCAAAGATGTGTTCCCTTCACAAAGATCATTCATTTTGAAAGCAAGGAAACATTTTCATTTTTCAAATCTTCATTTTCTTTTTCTAAACATGCAAGTTTATTTCTAGAAGAATCATTTTCTACATGCATGCAATAAAATTTCTTTTTCAAACTTTTATTATCTTTTTCTAAGCATGCAATGTTATCTCTAAATGAGTCATGTTCTTTATGCATGCAAGCAATGTTCTTTTCAAAATTTTAATTTCTTTCTTTTTCATGTCATATTTCTCAAGCAATAATTGGCAAAATGAATTGAGCTCATCATATGACATAATATCATCTTCCTTGGATTCGGAAGTTACCTCAAGGGGGTTATCCCCTTGGACCATATAGCATATGTTGGAGGTGTTGCTTCCAACGTCCGAATCGCTCCCGGCATAGTATAGATCCTTTTCGCCAAGGGAGGTGATGATGTTCTATGCTACAAAAGCCGAATCAATGTTAGCTACCCTAAATAAGTAATCTTCATTTAGGGTACTCTTCAAAGCATTTAGGGCTTTTGCATTAGCCTCAATGTACTTGATATCATTAACATATGAATCTTTAATTGTAGCAAGATAAACATGAATGCCTAGGGCCTTGAGGTACATAGACATCTTAACCTTCCAAATTTGGATGTTAAGAATGTCAAAGGTGGGTGGTGACATAAAGTCCATGGTGAGGTGTGTGTACAAAAATATTGTGATTAGCCGAAAATGAGGATCTTTAACTCTTAGGTTGTTAGACCCAAATCAAGAGCACTAGCTTTGATACCAATTGTAAAATCACCTAGAGGGGGGGGGGGGTGAATAGGTGATGGCTAATCTAATGGTCACTTAATGCACAAATGATGCGGAATTAAAAACTATTATGACCAAATTAAACTTTTACACTAAACACCACGTATAACACAAGAGTGTTGCCGAATTCCCCGTGAAGGGCTCTGGACAAACTCCTCTAGATTCCCCTTAATGGGTTGAGGTGCCGCGTTGGCTCTCTTGGTTGAATACAAGTGTTAGCAACAATCCCAAGCAAGTATATCAATATGAGCACAATATATCAAGCATGTAAATAATAAAGACAATAATTGAATGCAAGATATAGACAAGGGAGAGAGAGAGAGAAATAGCAATCGCAAACACAAAGGGTTTGTTTCGAGGTTCGAGCACCCTTGCTCTACATCCCCGCCTTCGACACACGAAGGATTTCCACTATGCAAGATCCCAATGGATCTCTCCTCGGTGCCGCAACACCTACAATCCCTCGGACTCCCAAGTCCCGTACACACGCAAGCCCCACAAGCTTGCCGAGGCCGCACCTCAAACCACCAAGAGTTCACAACCGAACTCTAAACCACCAACGAGCACACTCGCCCGTCTCCTCAAAGAACAAAGAAAAGATCTTTGGTGATCACAACACTTTGATCACCTAAAGAGCACTCTCACTACAACACACCTATAAGATGAATAGACAATGGATAGCTCAAGTGTGGTGTGAGAAAGCAAGGAAAGAAACTATGGTGAAAAACTCAAAGAATCACTTAAACACTCTTGATAAAATCTTCCCTTTAGATTGGAAGTATTTGCACTCAATTTTGTGGAGAAAACTTCTGAAAATGAGTAGGAAAAACTGGCTCTAAAAATCTCCCAAATCTTCTACTTGCAAAAACAATGACAAGACCCTCATTTATAGGCTGCCAGAAACTAGCCGTTGGGATCTGTCAGAACTGCCGGTCGACGGGCAGGTCGACCGCCAACGGTCAAAAATCCGACCGTTGGAGTCTCCGGTCGACCGCCTGGTCGACCGAGCCACTGGAGCAGAGAGTAAAACTCTCTGTCGGTCGACCGGACCGGTCGGCCGAGATTTCCAGAGAGCAGAGCTCTCTGGAGCGGTCGACCGCCCGGTCGGCCGTCCTCCAGTGCATAAAGGCGTGCACGTCTGTGCACGTCGGTCGACCGAGCCGGTCGACCGACTTCAGAATTAGTCGACTATAAAGGTGGCAAGTCGACTTATCTGAAGCCTGGAAACTGTTTTCAGGGATTTAAAAAGTAAGTCTTTTGGTTCACATAAAATCCCATAAAATACATAGAAATTCTACAAAAATAGTTTTACCAATAACTTTGATAAACAAACATGCTTGCACAAGATCAAGGCATGTTATAAATGATTTGGACTATTTTTGTAATATGGAAATATTGGCTCAAAAATAAAAACTGTTTTTCCAAAACTTTTTCCAAAACATGTATTTCTAAAACTTCACAAAATACAAAAACAAGATATTTTGAACTTATTAAAGCATGGTGTGTATGGATATGATCCACTACACAATTAAGATGAAATATCTATGTTTTTGATATTTAGCATATCATGGTTTTGGTTAAAAGATATGTATATAAAGAAATACTAAAAACCAACATGATGTTTTTCCAAAATGAAAGTCTTTTCTAAAACCAAAAATTCTTTTATGAAAAGACATTTAAATCAAGAGAGTGTGTGTGATATAGACTTGAGCAATCCACCAACTATTCTATCCTTTACATTTTAACTAAAACAAAAACTAAAATGTTATACCTAGACACAAGTCTTCATCTTCTTGAAGTCTTCACTTGAAGGCTTCTCATCTTCTAGACTTGGTCTAAGCTTGATCCAAAAGCTCCTTGGATCACATCATGCAAGCTCCAAATCTTGACATTTTATCCTTTGTTGAGCTATGCACCTACTAAGATCTTGATCATAAATCTGTCACTAGTTAAACACAAGACCATTAGTAAATATAACTTCATGAGTTGATCATCATCAAAACTAGAGTGATAGGCCTTTGGGCCAACACAGAGATGGGGAGAAATAGCTGTAGGCTAGGGTTTCTTCCATTGTAGTGTAGTGTAGTATAGTTCTTCTTCTCTATTCTTTTGTATTTTTTTAGATTTATAGCAAGGCTGAATTGATTATAGAGAGAGAAAGAGATATTGATGTAATAGAGAGTGACAATCTAGTAAAAATGTCTCCTTTCTCCTCTATTGTAATCTTCTCCATTTCTACATGATGCTTAGCTAGTTTTCTTCTTATGGTGACTAACTACTAACCACTAACTAACTAACCACTTACTTAATAATCCATATGAATCTAATAACCTCTACTAGGCCTTGCTCTTACAAGAGCCATTGATTGTTCATGATGATGGATTTTAACACTGTAACATCTAACCATTAATAAGCTAACTTGTAATGCCTTCTTTATTTCATGCTGACCTATAATTGATTTTGATGATCTAATAGTAGCTTGCACCTTGTTGTGTTTTAAGTGTGGAAGAAAAATCTTATGTGTCATACTTTGTATCGTCTCTTGAAGACAAGGATTAGTGATGGTCAAAGATCTATGTGAGACAACTATCACTAAGAGGTTAGCATGGTAGTAGAGTAATTAGTAGTTAGGAACCATGAGCTTTCTTTCTCTTTTTACTTTGTTTATAAAAAAACCAATTTCAAAATTACTTTATTCTTTTCTATCGTTGTTTTCACCATCTTCTTAATTCACTTTTGTTTTCATCTTCTTCACAATAAGTTTCATTTTCTTTTCTATTTTATTTTCAATACCACTTTCTAAATCACTTCATTTTTCATTTCACTTCTATTTTCTTGCTTTTGTTTTACCAATCCCACAACCACTTCCCTATTTTTTCTCTTCGCCGATTTCATCGCCTTCTCCACCTATCACTTATAGTTTTCTTTTCTTTTTCTTTTTCTCTTTCTTTAACAAAGAAGAACTTGTTAATAACTGATGTGTAACCGAACTGTTAATACTTCTATCGCCTCCCGTCCCTGTGGATTTGACCTGTATAGCCATCATGCTATAACAGAAGTATCGAGGAAGCCATAACCACACATTTTTACACTGATTTCAAAATACACATTTTCAAGTATTGGTTTTACCCCGTTCAAAAAAATAGCGCCGTTGCTGGGGATGGGAATGATTTAAACTTACGTTTTGGTTAACATTTTCTTCTCTGTTTTGGTGTGCAGGTTAATTTTTACAAGAACTGAATATTACAGATCACCCATTAGCACTGTAGCTCCCTGCTCTTGAAAGAAGGGACTCAGCTCGCACAGAAAAGTCGCACAAACGTGACTTTAGCCGCATTTTCACGACAATTTTATGGCAAATCTGTCTCTTGTTTTGCTAGGATGTACATATTGTAATAACTAGTGGACTTGTACTGTTATTTTCCTGCTTTGATTGCCTAAACACTGCAATAAACTAAAGAGCTAAAATTAGCTAATTGGACGCTTTGAATACGGTTTAGACATTTGTATTTAGGCATGTGTCAAATTTAATTCTAATATACTGTATTTTGTTCTGTTAGTGTGATCTGACCTGAGGTGTACATATGGCATGGTAGGACAAATACGTGGGTGATTTACTTACTTTGTGTGTTATTCTTGTCTATATTGCACACTTGCACGAATTAGACTTAAGGGTATAACCTGATACAAGATAAGGTGGGAACGTCATTACTCTTTCTTAGCCCAAAAATCACCTCCCCATTCACACAACCCAAATCTTAATAAAAAATTGATAGAGCTTAGCCCCTATGGACATTTCAAGCTCATTAAGCGATTGACCGAGGGTGAAACTTGTGAGAACCATAATCTCGCCAAATCGGTGTCTAAGGTTGGGGATAAGAGGTTAAGCCTCGAAAATATGATGGTTTGGCGTAATTAAGGCTTGTTACTTACGCACGGATACCTTCCACTGCATTGTAGCTCTACCTGACCGATTAGCTCGTAGTCGGGTTCATACAATAACCTCCTCCAGTAATTGTCCAGTTAGGAGTCATCTAGGTCTAAGTCAACCTTAGTATAGGCTTGGTTTTGATTTTTTTTCTTTTCATTTATTGTTTGCTTTTTCTTTTTTGCTTGTGTTTGTTTGTGAAATAGAATCCAACAACAACAATTTTTCAATCCTATATGATTCATATTTCACATCGACCTCATTTGACTCAGATAACTCCAACCTGGCTTTATATAACATGACCCAATCAAATAAGCGGATTGAATTTTTCTGACTCAATATGACCCATATCCCTACTCTAATAAACTGAATGTTCAAAATAATTCACACTTTTCACGGAGGCAATGGGGATTCACCTCCCCCGAGTCAAATTTTCAACCACTTTGTCCATAATTTTCACAATATTTATTCCCCAATTTTGCTTCCCTTACTCCTTTTTCAGAAACACCAATTGAAGAAAAATCTGAATTAGAAAAGAGTATGAAAGCTGTATAAGCCATGCTTGAGTCCCAACATAACAAGCTTGATTCGTAATCTTTCCAAAACTAAGATTCACACTCATCATCTTCAGTTCAAAATAGAAAACCATCAATCTTGGAAATGAGTATGCGTGATCTAAGCAACAATCGTAAAATCTGATGGACTCACCATTTCCCCAAAATTTTCAAAACCAATCTTCATACCCATCTTTTCAAGCTCAATTGCAACAAAACGATGAACCAATTGATTTTGAAAAGCTAATTGAAGCAATGACTCAAGTTCAAATCGCTCATAATTAGGAAATAAAGATATAATGGTTAAAAACTCTCCATTCCCACCCCTTGACGATTCCTGACGTCGTTAACCATTCTGTTAGGGCCTAAGAATCATGTTGTTCTGAAAGCCAAGTTTCATACTCATCATCAGTTCAAAATGAAAACCCATCAATCTTGGAAAAGAGTATGAAAGCCTTGCGTGAGTCCAAGTAACAATCTCAAAATTTGATGGACTCACAATTTCACCACAATTTTTGAAACCAGCTTCCATGCTCACCTTTTCAAGAAGAACCAATTGCAAAGATTATAGGAGACATGATTCAGACTAAAAATTCTGTTACCTGGCCTATCAGTAGGTTAGATTCTATATTAAGTGAATTGATCATAAGAGAGAGAAATCTCTCTTGTCAACTTTGACCAATCCTTATATCTCAAACTCTATCGATTGGACCAAAGAATCATGTTATTTTGGAAGCTAAGATTTAATTTCAGCACACCTAGTTGAACTTGACCAAAATCAGAATTTTGAGAACCATGTTGATATTTTGACAAGTTATCCCTTTCCTGAGATTGAACTTGAGCATGAATATGATCCTGAACCTCAACTTGGCAATTTAATTTCACTTCTTGACTCAATGTTGACTCCGGTGTCTTTACCTGATTTCAATTCTTTTCCCGAGTCAGTATTGAATGCTATGCCCGTTTATTATGAAATTGAATCACCAATCTTTTATGATCAACATATTGAATTTGATCAATACTATACTTTTGAAAGCCTCTTTAACAAATTAGCAAGTTCTCATTTTAAGAAATTGAACTCAATTAAGAATGTGACCCAGATTTTCAAATTTGTGAATCAATATTGACTCCTGTTTTGCTACCTGATTTGAGCAACATTTTAGAGTCAGTTTTGATTCCCATACCTGTCATTCTTAACTTGAATCACCAATCTTAAAAAGTCACAATCCATTGTGAGAAAATGAATGTGGACTAGAGTTTCAACTTCTTGATTTGGACCCGCTTTTTGAACCAATTTTGACTCCATAACCTTTACTTGATTTCAGCAAATTCTTGAGTTGGTATTAGTTCCTGTACTCCTGATTCCAAGTCAACCATTCCATCATTTCACACTCCATTCTGGGACAAAGGTGTTGATAACAATGACTGAAATTATTTTTAAAATTTGGAAATTAGATGGGATAAAATTCATAATAAAAATCATTCATATACATCATTATAGTGGGTTATATTAGAGAGGTCACTAGTGCGCTCCTGCGAACTCCACACAATTTAGATTGGGTCGCATTTTGTGCACCAATCAGACCTCTAACGAAACTACCACCCTGAGGTGATTTCTCCTTCCCTCTGTATTTTCCTACATACATACATTCACGATACACTGAGGACAATGCATGAGATAAGTGTAGGAGAGGGTATACTAACTTAGAGTTTTTAAATTTCCTTTCTTTCTCACTTCTTTTAGGATATTTTTACAAATCTTTCCTTTTGTATAAGATTTTCTCTTTTTAAGAACTTTTTGAAAGAAGAGACAAAGTTTTGATCTATTTTTAAGAAAATTAAGATGATCTTAGAAACTAAGAAAACCTTAAGTATAACATCTTAAACCTAATCGAAATAATGGATCTTTTTAAAATATAGGTTAAATAAGAAAGCTTGAAAAGATAATTTGATCTTGAATTTCTTGCCTTAGAGAGTATGTACTTCACACTCACACATTTTTGGGATGAAAACAAAGACCTAAAATGTCATAAAAGAAAAATAAATAAAAAATATTATATATATGAATAAAAAAATCACTTCTTAAGCTGGTTAATTGTGCCTTAGAAAGCATGATTATTCTCACCTAATGGTGGTCAAAAGAAACAAATAATCCCCATAAGTTTTGTGGCCTTGTTTACTTGAGTCCTTAAGCCCGAGGGATGTTTTCTCATCTGGTACCATAAGATAGTCAGATTTGAGAGTCATCAGGTAAAGACTCACTACCTGGCTAAACTAAAAAGCCTAAGAAAACTTAGGGAAGAAAAAAAGAAAAAATATATAAATAATTGACTTGATGGTTAGAGTTGAAATCCCAAAAATCTTCACTATCACAAAGTGTATATTATCTAGGTGATTATGAAAGATCAAATATTCTATCCAATTTTAAATTCTTACCTTAATTATATACAAGATATTGCATATAGATTAAGTTTAAGGATGGATAATCTTTGGTGGACTATGACCCTAGATCGCTTAAATTTTTGCAAAAATATTTTGTCACGCCCGCTTTCCAAAATACATGGAAACAGAGTCGCAACGAGAGTCGGCGACGTATATACACAAGAAAAATACCACATGCATACACGCTAAGCCTAAATTAACCTGAACAAGCTATAAAAATCTACTACGATAATCAATATCACCGCAATATGACATATAAATATCTAACACAATGATAGCAATGAATAAGAATATGAAATGGTGACTTGGATACGATATAGAGAAAATCAAGGAATAATATGAATAAAAGAGCAGGAATACCGATAATGAGGAAGGGGGAGAGACTCCAACTCCTCAAGGTGCATGTGATCCTCTCCAAATACTTGATCAGCAATAAATAGTCATGAATCTGGATATACAAATTCAGGGAGTCAGAACTCCTAGTGAATGTGTAAGAAAAAAAAGGGGGAAATGCACATGCATATAAATGTGAACATATGATCGTAATATAAACTGGAATAAGAAATGACATGAATAAGTAAATAAACAGTAATGTGGATAGAACACAATAGAGTATGTGTCTAATCAGGCATCCAATCAGGTGTCTATCATAATTTATATATCAGATGGGTATAATTAGTCAGTACTAGAGTCAGATGTCCAATTAGGTCAGGTGTACCATCAGGTGTCCAACATGCATACATGTATCAGGTAAGGACAATCAGTTATAGTAAATTATTATTTATTATGTTAGCGGACACCAATTATCACTTGTAATAGACGCATCCCATACTACGTCTATCACACGTGTCAATCGAGGTCCAAAATTATTAAAATCAAATGAAGAGATATTGTCCATGATTTAGGTGAGTTCCGTACATACCCGGAACCACTGCCCATTCACTTGGCACTAAACCAGATCCTACCGCTAGGTAGTCAATAATAATAACAGTACTCACAATCACTTTGGAATAATACTCACAGTAATATTGTGAAACAATAAACAGATGGGATATCAGTCATCCCCCGGAACCCTGTAGTGGAACCGTAAGTCAGCTACGCAATCTGTATCCTAGGTCCACCCAAAATACAAACATTGTCTCCTCTATCATTTTTTCAATCCCAATTTAAGTTGTTTATTTACATTATTATTTAAATCAATCAGTATCCATGTTATTTCGATTACTGGGATGATATAGTGACAGTAACATTATCAATGATGTAACAATAATAATGTGAATAATATTACCGTGTAAACGGTAGAATAATAGAATAACGCATATGTTACGGTCTAACAATATTTTTTTAATAACTTTAATAACATCAATCAATACAATAACGAATCTGGACACCGCTCAATAAATAGTCTTATTTAGAACTGATCAACATCTCATCCATTTGTACTAGGATACAATAGTAACTGATCCATCAACCAATAGTCCCAATACAATCACCATGAACATCAAGTATCGATCCATGTCAAAGTAATCTGGTACAATAACCCACAAGTTTAATAAATCAATAACCAGTTCTCTCATCATATCAATTTACTCTAATCCTCAAGTCATCGATATATCCATCTTCTGAGTCACCAATATATTCGAATCTCAATAACTACAACACTACATATTCTAATACATCTAATCAAATACCTACACTATAATCCGATCAAGATCATCACACACTCTCACTTCTATCAAGTTCAATCACAAAATCCCAAAATTCACGTAACATATCAACTATATATATCTAAAATCTACCAGGTCATGTCAATCAAATCACATCTACTCCTCAACCTTCAAGTCAATTCCAATCCAGTCGAGTCTACTGACAGGTTCAAGTCCAAGATTTCTTCAATTAATAAAGATCTCCTATTTATTTAATCATCGATATCCAATCCAATCAAGATCATAACTAAGAAATGTAACATCCTCAATCAATATGAAATCTAAATTACCTCTACATCTAGTAGTCAATATCAATAAGGTCATCAATACACCAGTCAAACTCATCAATGCGAGAATCCAGAAATAATAACTCCAAATAGTCCAAAAGTCAGTCCAATCGGATACATCAGCGTCTAGGGTATCATATTCATATATATCCATGTGTCAATAAAACAGTCTATCCATAAGGCAACGTTAAATTTAATACGTCCTCAATATCCAAAAGAGTTCTAGTCAGAATAGTCACCAAACAATTTGTCTGAAAATACTATACATAAAATATGAATCTCTAACCTCAATCATGAATCAATCAGCTTCAAGATCAATATATTTATATTTTAAGATTTATCACAACTGGCTCAGTTACAAGATCAAGTCCCGTATATGGTATATGATTAGTCTCTAATTTTGCATAATTTGTATCACATCTTCAAATTGATTTCATATTAAATTTTGCTAATAAAGCTTTGCTTGCTTGATTCTAGGTCCATGGTGTGCAATGATGAAGAAGACCCTAAATCACCATTTAATTGGTCATTAAAGGCCTAGTAAAGATAGTCATTGACCTAGAGAGTTGATTCTGTCAAAACCAGGGGCTGCAAACTAAAAACCGAGCACAGGGTCTGATAGGGAACAGACGGGACCGCGCGCGGCTCGAAGCGCCGCGCGCGCGACCCTAGTATGGCCGCGGCCGCGGTCGCGTTTTGGGCCAGGGCTTGTCCTTTGGCCCCCCTCTTCCCTGGTGGCTATAAATACCCCCCCTGGGGTTTCTGAGAGGAGATATACAGAGTTTAGGGTAGTTTTCATTTTCATGTTGTAGTTTAGTTTACGTTAGGTTAGTTCTTCTTCTTCCCCATTGTATTTTCTATTTTGTTTTAGATCTTGTATTAGGAGAAAGAGTGATACATGAGTAGAATGCAAGAGTACTTGTAATAGAAGGTGACAAGCTATGAAAGGTGCTCTCTTTACCTCTTTTTTTTTCTATCTAACTTCTTTTACATGTGTAGCTAGTCTTAATTCTCATGGCAACTAACTACTAACCACCAACTTGCTAACTTCTTATGATAATCCACATGAATCTAATAGCCTCATTTTGGCCTTACTCTTGCAAGAGCCATTGATGGCTCATGATGATGGATCTAACACTCTAACTTCCTAACCACTAACACACTAACATTACTTTACTTCATGTTTGTTCTTATCGGGTTTTGATGATTTAAGTGTAGCTTGCACTTGTTATGTTGAGTTGGGTGTGATGAGTTACATATGGGTCATGCTTTGAATCGCCCTTGAACCAATGACTAGTGATGGCCAATGATACATGTGAGGCAACTATCACTAAGAGGTTAAAGTGTTGGTGGAGTCATTAGTAGTTAGTAGCCGTGAGTTTTCTTGCTCTTTCACTTGTTTTAGAAATATATCCAAAAATCACAAACATATTCTTTTCTATATTTCCCACTTCTTTGTGTTTCACCGTACTTCTCTTTCATTCTTTGTTTTCTTTTCTTTTCATTCTTTCGAACTTTGAAGAACTTTTACAAACACGTGAATCAACCGGTAAAGCTTCTATCGCCTCCCGTCCTTGTGGATTCGACTCGTTTTAGCCTCTATGCTATAACGGAAGTATCAAGGAAGCCAAAGCACACACTTTAAATCTTCATTTTAAAACATACACTTTTTGTGCACGGTTTTCCCCCGATCAAATTTTGGCGCCATTGTCGGGGATGGGAACGGTTTGATTTCACAAGTTTGTTAACTTTTCTTCTTTGTTTTTGGTGTGCAGGTTAAATTTAGCATTGCAGAAGTCCACACTTGCTCAAGTGTGGTCGGTTAACTTCTTTACATTCATATACTCTGTTGCTAATTTTTGTTTATATTACTTGTACACTGAAAATAATTTTAAGAAGTAAAATACAGAAATTGGATGCTTTAAAACGGTTTAGACATTTGCATTTAGGCATGTGTCAATTTTCATTCCAATATACTGTATTTTGTCTTATATTGTTGTGATAGGAGGTGTACATATGACATTGCATATAGTATAGGACAAACACTTCAATAATTTACTCGCTTTTTTGTGTTCATCTTATCTATATTGCACACTTGCACAAATTAAACTTAAAGGCAACACCCAAGACAACATAAGGTGGGGAAGTTATTACCCTCCCTTAGCCCAAAAATCACCTCCCAACTCACACAACCCAAGCCTAATAAAAATTGCTAGACGTTGGCCCCTAGGGACATCTCGGACTCATTTAGGAGATTGACCTAAGGGGAAAATTGTTAGAATTTGACTCTTACTTAATCGGTGTCTAAGGTTGGGGATTGAGAGGCGAAACCTCGAAGAACAGTGGTTTGGCATAATTAAGCCCGTTGCTCCGGTACGGATACCTCCTACTATCTTGCCCCTACCTGGCCGATTAACTCGTGGTCAGCTTCCAATAATAGACCCCCATGGACAGTCTAACCAGTTAGGAGTCGTCTAGGTCTAAGTCAACCGTAACATAGGCTTATTTTCTTTTTCTTTTTCTTTGTTTTTTTGTTTGTTTGTTTTCTTTTTTTGTATATTGTGAAATGGATTTTAACAACAATAATTCTTTCAATCAAAATATGAATCCATATTTCACTCCGACCTCATTTGACTTGGATAACTCTAACTCGACTATGTACAATATAAACCAATAATATATGCCGAGTTGGGATTATCCGACTCAATATGACCCATATCTCCAATCCTATAACCAAGATTTTCAAAATAATTTCTACTCTTCACAGAGTCCATGGGGATTCACCTCTCCCGAGTCAAATTCTCAACCATCTTGTTCAATTTTCACAATATTCATTCCCCAATTTTGATTCATATACTCTTTTTCCTGAACCACCAATTGAAGAAAAATCATCATTGAAAAGGACTTTGGAAGAAGTGATAGAGGCCTAAAAATAATTTGAAAACAATATGGCCTCATCATGTCCACAAAATTTCCAAAATTCATGTAGTTCTTTCCCAAAACAACTCAAAGGAAAATCATTGTGGGAAAATTATGGAATTCATGCAAGAGACCGAGCTCATAATGCAAAATACGATTGACTTCCCATGTCCATCAAATGTTCAAGAATCTTGCCATTTTGGAAATCCAGCTTCAATTTCATCATACCAACCTGAACTTGACCAATATCCAATTCTGTAAGATCACCTAGAGGGGGAGGGGTGAATAGGTGATGGCTAATCTAATGGTCACTTATGAACAAATAATGCGGAATTAAAACTAAGATGACCAAATTAAACTTCTTTTAATTAAACACTTATGTATAACACAAGAGTGTTGCCGAATTCCCCTTGCGAGGCTCTGGACAAACTCCTCTAGATTCCCCTTGAATGGGTTGAGGTGCCGCGTTGGCTCTCTTGGTTGAATACAAGTGTTAGCAACAATCCCACGCAAGTATATATCAAATATGCACAAGGGTATATCAAGCATGTAAAGTAAATACAATGTAAGTAATGCAAGATATAATAGAGACAAAAAGAGTAAGAGAGCAAGAGTGAGCAATCGCAAACACAAAGGGTTTGTTTCGAGGTTCGAGCACACTTGCTCTACATCCCCGCCTTCGACACACGAAGGATTTCCACTATGCACGATCCAACCGGATCTCTCCTTGGTGCCGCAACACCTACAAGCCCTCGGACTCCCAAAGTCCCTTACACACCACAAGCCCACCGGCTCGTCGAGGCCGCACCTCAAGCTACAAGAGTTCGCACCCGAACCCTAAACAACCACGAGCACACTTGCCCGTCTCCTCAAAGTACAAGATGAAATCTTGGTGATCTAAACACTTGATCACCTACAAAAACTCTCACTACAACACCTATAGGATGAATAGCTCAATGGATGCTCAAGTGTAGTGTGAGAAATCAAGGAAAGAACTTTTGATGGAAAACTCAAGAAATCACAATAAACACTCTCTTGATAAAATCCCTTTTGATAGGAAATATTGGCACTCTATTTTGTGGAGAAAACTCTGCTAAAAGAATGAAAATAACTGGACAAAAGCTCTCCTAAAATCTTGGCTCAAAACAATGACAAAACCCCCTTTTATAGAGGCCAGAAAAATCTGACCGTTGGGCTCTGTCAGAGCTTCCGGTCGACCGCCCGGTCGACCGGTAACGGTCAAAAATCTGACCGTTACAGCCTCCGGTCGACTGGCCCAGTCGACCGAGAAGAACAGAGAGCACTGCTCTCAGTTCCGGTCGACCGGCCGGTCGACCGCACAAAAATGCCAGACGTGCACAGTTTTGTGCACGTCCGTCGACCGGCCCGGTCGACCGACCTCTGTGCAATGGGTTAACTTGGAGCACAGTTTTGAGGTCTAAAACATTCGAATTTGGGAATAAGTATATAGGATGAATTTGTAGATATTGAAGTCTTCTTTCTAATGCAACTTAAATCAAATTAATATCAATTCGGAATTGAAAGTTATCAATAAAATACTAAAAGGTATTAAATCAGAAACTGAAAACTGTTTTTCAGACTTCAACCCAATATTTGACATTCTTAACATTTAAATCAGAAGATGATTATTGAATATTAAATGTAGCTCTGAAAGTCATATTTAAAATGCAATATAAATCATGTTAATTGAATATAGGAATCAAAAGTTATGACTAGAAAACTAAAAGTGTGTCGAGCAGATCAGCAGGACGGACGAGAGTTCTAAAAAGGTTTTGGTTAAAACATATGTATATTTGAAACACCAAAAACTAAAACGGTATTTTTCTAGAACTAAAAATCTTTTATGAAAACACATAAATCAAGAGTGTGTGTGTGATATGAACTTGAGCAATCCACCAACTATCTATCCTTTACATTTTAACTAAAACAAACAAAAATCTTATACCTATACACAAGTCTTCATCCTCTTGAAGTCTTCCCTTGAAGTCTTCTCATCTACTTGACTTGGTCCAAGCTTGATCCAAAAGCTCCTTGGATCACACCGTGCTAGCTCCAAATCTTGACATTTTATCCTTTGTTGAGCTTTGTACCTACTAAGATCTTGATAAAGAATCTGTCACTAATTAAACAAGATCATTAGCAAATATAACTACATGAGTTGATCATCATCAAAACTAGAGTGATAGGCCTTTGGGCCAACAATCTCCCCCTTTTTGATGATGACAAAACTCATGAAGTTATATATGCATGGATTAAAGTAAAGCTTCAAAGAAGCTCCCCTTAACTCATGCATATCAAATAAATGATAAAGATATGACAATGAAGCACATGACATGTATGCAAATGAATGGAGATAACACAAAAACAATCTTTTTCTCCTATTATTTGCAAACCAATACAAAAAAAAAAAACATATATGCATAACTAACAGGAAGACAAATACTTCTCCCCCTTAAGTAAAGAAAACATGCATATATACTCAAATACTTCTCCCCCTTTTT
Source organism: Agave tequilana (assembly GCA_038442645.1). Taxonomy (NCBI): domain Eukaryota; kingdom Viridiplantae; phylum Streptophyta; class Magnoliopsida; order Asparagales; family Asparagaceae; genus Agave; species Agave tequilana. The sequence continues at coordinate 73,191 of JAVJIF010013846.1, forward strand.
GTCAATCATCAACAAAGGGTTCAAAGTAAAATCAAATCAAAAAAAATTTTCTCCCCCTTTTTGTCAAAAACAAAGAAATAAGGAGGGGTATACAAATCAACCAATAAAGATTTATATACGATATACATTCATGAAGAGGAAGTCGTTAAGTTAGCTTCCCTACAATGCGCATTGCATGAAGGAGGGATGTGAAGCCCTAATTCACACAACACAACTATGTAATGCATAGAAGGAGATGTGAAGCTCCCCCTACACACTTATATCATATAAAGAAGAGATGTTAAGCTCCTCAATTTATAATATACTCAACATGAATCTATATGTAAGAGAGATGTTAAGCTCTCCTTGCATATAGGAAATACAAAACAAAACATTTTTATTATTATTATTATTCTTTTATCAAAACTAAATTTTGAACTTTTCTCAATAAAACAAATTTTGAACCAATCATAATTTGTAGTTTTGATACCAATAGAAAATAGCACTTGAAGATGTGTGATATCAAGTTATCATTGCAAAATCTTTTCAAAACTATTGATATCAATTGTAATTATATAGCAAATTTGAAGTTGAAGCATATTGATACCAAATGAAAAATCTAAAATAAAATCTTTTTATTTTCCATAAGCTTATGCATAGTTAATATAAGGTGTTAACTTAACTTCGCATAAACTTTTGTGTTTTAAGAATGTACATCAATTGTAAAGCAAGCACAGGGAAATCATATATATGTATGTGAATAGATAAGACCAATTTGAAAATTAGGGCATACATATATAGGAACTAAAATGTGAGTAATATACCAATTATAAAATTAACACTGTAAATCATGTATATACTCATAACCAAAAATTGGTAGATTTAAAAGATAGTTATGTTTAAGCACTACCAAAATTTGAAGAATAAATAACTAGTTATAAATAATTTTTGAAAAACTAGTTAAAGATCCTTCAAAAACATGAAATCATATGTTATTCATGAATTATACTAAATACATACAAGTTTAAGCACTCATAGTCCATAAAGCTCACAAATTATCTTTTATCATAAAAGATGAGTGTTCAAAGGTTATGTAAATGGTATTTTCATGAAAATAGAAAGTGAAGCATGAATCTCATGAAAATCTTATTTTTCATCTTAAAAACAAATCATATAATTTTCATAAAGTATTTTGTATTTAGCAATGCTTTATGAAAATAGTCATTCAAGCTCAAAAAGATCATAAATTACATTTTGTTGTACAAATGTTTTAATCTTTAATATAAATCAAAAACATGAAAAATCATTTTTTTTATTATTTAAAATACTAATCTTCATGGTATATGTATGATTTATCCAATTCTAACAATATCCATACATATCCCAAATCTAAAAGAGTCCAATATATATTGCATGAAGGCAAATGACTCAAGGGTATACATATATATTTATTAGATTTGAATTAAACACACATATACATGAAGTAAAATCAAGGATAGGCATAACAAGTATAAATGACCGAATCATCAAAACTAGCCTATACACATGCATATAGTGGACACAAATGAGCATGAAGTTCAAATATATATGAGTCAATTGTAGTTCACTATTTGTACATGTATAATACAAGTTTTGATAGAAACTACACTTAAACTAGTATATACCACATGAAACACCAAAAATATCTTAAAATATGAACATGCTATGAATATTATGAATGAACAAGCATGTACATAAATGAAATAGGAGTTTAGAAATTGTTACCAACTCCAAAGCTCCTAGCATGGTGGTTGATCCACCAAAGCTCCTTGATAGCGATGCAACCCAAAAGTATGTCCATCATGTCCAAGTGCATCCACTACCAAGGTACCATCCCTCTCACGTTTTGAGAGAGCCCTCACCTACATCACAAGCAAAAGGTGGGGGTTTTGGTACCCATATTTTCTTGGGTCCTATGGGGTTAGTCTTGTAAGGAACCCAAGCATTTTTATTTTTATCAAAAATAAGAACATTTAACCTTTCATAACAAAATTTTGCTAAATGGCCTTTGCGGCCACAATGTGTACATATGTACACCTTAGCATACTTATGAGTGGGAGTGTGAGCATGATGTGCATCATAAGCATGTGCATGATGTGAATGTGCATGAGTATGAGGAACTTGTTTCTTTTGAAACAAGGATTCCAATCTAGTATGATTGAATGCACATGAGCTCAAATTAGAGCTCAAATTATCAATTTTATTTTTTAACTTTTTAATCTCATTTTGATCAATGTGTGCATGAGAAGTATGATGAGATATATGATCAATTTTCTTTTTCTTTTGAGAAACAAAATCTTTTTCTTTTTCACATAGTTTTCTTTTTAAAGATTTATTCTCTTGAAAAACAACTTCTTTTTGTTTTTCCACCATATCAATTTTATTTTTCAAATCAATGTTTCCTTTACATAAATTATTTAATTTAGACATAAGGGAAACATTCTCATTTTTCAAAAACTCATTTTCTTTTTCTAAGCATGCCATTTTATTTTCTAATAAATCTTTATCATTAAGCATGGCATCAAAATTCTTTTTCAAAATTTTATTATCTTTTTCTAAACATGCAATGTTACTTCTAAAAGAGTCATGTTCTACATGCATGCAATCAAGTTCCTTTTCAAATTTTTATTTTTCTTTTTAATCATGTCATATTTTTCAAGCACAAGATGACAAAAGGTAGCAAGCTCATCATATGACATGTCTACATCCTCATCATCGGATTCGGTGTTTACCTCAAGGGGGTTATCCCTTGGACCATGTAGCATACGTTGGAGGTGTCGCTCCCAACGTCCGAATCGCTCCCCGCATAGTATAGATCCTTTTCGCCAAGGGAGGTGAGGGTATTCCACACTACAAAAGCCGAGTCAAGATTAGTTAACTTAGACAAATAATCATCATCTAAGCTAGATACTAAAGCATGTAGGGCCTTTGCATTAGCCTCAATGTTCTTACCATTTAAGCAATATTCTTTATTAGTTGTGGCAAGATATACACTAAGGCCAAGTCCTTTTAGGAACAAAGACATCTTAACCTTCCAAATTTGGATGTTAAGAATGTCAAAGGTGGGTGGTGACATGAAGTCCATTGTGTGTACAAATCTTGTGATTAGCCTAAAAGAGGATCTTTAACTCTTAGGTTGTTAGACCCAATATCAAGAGCACTAGCTCTGATACCAATTGTAAGATCACCTAGAGGGGGGGGGGTGAATAGGTGATGGCTAATCTAATGGTCACTTATGAACAAATAATGCGGAATTAAAACTAAGATGACCAAATTAAACTTCTTTTAATTAAACACTTATGTATAACACAAGAGTGTTGCCGAATTCCCCTTGCGAGGCTCTGGACAAACTCCTCTAGATTCCCCTTGAATGGGTGAGGTGCCGCGTTGGCTCTCTTGGTTGAATACAAGTGTTAGCAACAATCCCACGCAAGTATATATCAAATATGCACAAGGGTATATCAAGCATGTAAAGTAAATACAATGTAAGTAATGCAAGATATAATAGAGACAAAAAGAGTAAGAGAGCAAGAGTGAGCAATCGCAAACACAAAGGGTTTGTTTCGAGGTTCGAGCACACTTGCTCTACATCCCCGCCTTCGACACACGAAGGATTTTCACTATGCACGATCCAACCGGATCTCTCCTTGGTGCCGCAACACCTACAAGCCCTCGGACTCCCAAAGTCCCTTACACACCACAAGCCCACCGGCTCGTCGAGGCCGCACCTCAAGCTACAAGAGTTCGCACCCGAACCCTAAACAACCACGAGCACACTTGCCCGTCTCCTCAAAGTACAAGATGAAATCTTGGTGATCTAAACACTTGATCACCTACAAAAACTCTCACTACAACACCTATAGGATGAATAGCTCAATGGATGCTCAAGTGTAGTGTGAGAAATCAAGGAAAGAACTTTTGATGGAAAACTCAAGAAATCACAATAAACACTCTCTTGATAAAATCCCTTTTGATAGGAAATATTGGCACTCTATTTTGTGGAGAAAACTCTGCTAAAAGAATGGAAATAACTGGACAAAAGCTCTCCTAAAATCTTGGCTCAAAACAATGACAAAACCCCCTTTTATAGAGGCCAGAAAAATCTGACCGTTGGGCTCTGTCAGAGCTTCCGGTCGACCGCCCGGTCGACCGGTAATGGTCAAAAATCTGACCGTTACAGCCTCCGGTCGACTGGCCCGGTCGACCGAGAAGAACAGAGAGCACTGCTCTCAGTTCCGGTCGACCGGCCCGGTCGACCGCACAAAACTGCCAGACGTGGACAGTTTTGTGCACGTCGGTCGACCGGCCCGGTCGACCGACCTCTGTGCAATGGGTTAACTTGGAGCACAGTTTTGAGGTCTAAAACGTTCGAATTTGGGAATAAGTATATAGGATGAATTTGTAGATATTGAAGTCTTCTTTCTAATGCAACTTAAATCAAATCAATATCAATTAAGAATTGAAAGTTATCAATAAAATACGAAAAGGTATCAAATCAGAAACTGAAAACTGTTTTCAGACTTCAACCCAATATTTGACATTCTTAACATTTAAATCAGAAGATGATTATTGAATATTAAATGTAGCTTTGAAAGTCATCTTTAAAATGGAATATAAATCATGTTAATTGAATATAAGAATCAAAAGTTATGACTAGAAAACTAAAGTGTGTCGAGCAGATCAGCAGGACGGACGAGAGTTCTAAAAAGGTTTTGGTTAAAAACATATGTATATTTGAAACACCAAAAACTAAAACGGTTTTTCTAGAACTAAAAATCTTTTATGAAAACACATAAATCAAGAGTGTGTGTGTGATATGAACTTGAGCAATCCACCAACTATCTATCCTTTACATTTTAACTAAAACAAACAAAAATCTTATACCTAGACACAAGTCTTCATCCTCTTGAAGTCTTCCCTTGAAGTCTTCTCATCTACTTGACTTGGTCCAAGCTTGATCCAAAAGCTCCTTGGATCACACCGTGCTAGCTCTAAATCTTGACATTTTATCCTTTGTGAGCTTTGCACCTACTAAGATCTTGATAAAGAATCTGTCACTAATTAAACAAGATCATTAGCAAATATAACTACATGAGTTGATCATCATCAAAACTAGAGTGATAGGCCTTTGGGCCAACAAATTCTTGATACTTTGGCAAGTTATCCATTTCCTAAAATTGAGGATGAATGTGAACCTGAGTTTCAAGTTAGCAATTCGAGTCCATTCCTTGAATCAATATCGACTCCTGTAGTGTTACCTCAAATAAGTGACGTTCTTGAGCCAGTTTTGATTCCCATCATTCCTGCACTTGACTCGCTCATTTCACCCATTCACATTCCTTCTGTGGACAAAAATCCAGATTCAATTTTAGAACATACATATGAACTTGCCCAAAATCTTGAAAATCACCTTGACATTTGGCAAGTTATCCTTTTCTCAAAATTGAACTTGAGCTTGAAGATGATCCTGAACCTCAAATTGGTCATTCTATTTCACTTTTTGATTCAATAATGACCCCGGTATCTTTACCAGATTTTTTCTCTATTCCGGAGTCAACATTCAATCCTGTACCAATACACCATGAAATGGAATCACCAGTCTCTCATGATCACACTTCATTCATGAGGAAAGTGTGTGAACATCAATTCTTTGGTTTGGACCCTATTTTTGAACCAATTTCGACTCTTATTGTTGACTCTCGACTTGATCTGAGTCAACTTCCCGAGTCGGTATCGATTTTTGTTCCTATTCAATTTGAGTCTAAATCAATCATCTCTCAAAATCACACTTCATTGTTGGACAAGAATATTGAAGAAAATGACTCAGTAATTATTTTTGAAAATTAGAAATTAGATGGGGATAAATTTTTAAATAAGACCATTCAGTTCATTATTCTTTTACTGGGTCATATCAGAGGGGTCATGGTGGGTTCCTGCAAGATCCACACTTTTTGATTGGGTCGCAATGCTTGGCCCAATTAGACCACCACCAGAGCCACCCCCTTGAGGTAATCTCCTTCCCTCTCTATTTGTTTCATGTATTTACACATTCACGATGCATTGAGGACCATGCATGAGATAAGTGTGGGGGAAGGTTTACTAACATAGTTAGTTTATATTTTCTTTCTTTTACACTTCTTTTTACTTAAACCACAAAAAAAAATCTTTTATATAAAAATTTTTCTTTTCTTTCTGACAAAACTTTTTGAAACAAGAGAAATACTTTTTGATTTAATTTTAAGAAAATTAAGATTATCTTAAAAATTAGGAAGACTTAAAATTATGAAATTTTAAACCAAGTCAAAATAATAGATCTTGTCTAAATTATAGGATAAGAAAGTAAATTGAAAAGATAATTTGATCTTGAATTTTTTGCCTTAGATTTATGCACTCCACACTTACACAATTTTTGGGATTGAAACAAAGACTGAAAATGTCATAAAAAATATATATTAAAAAAATGATAAATAAAAACTACTTATTAAAGTTGGGTAATTATGCCTCAGGAAGCATGATTATCCACACATAAAATTGTGGAAAAAAAAAATAATAAAAATAATAAAATAATAATAATAATAATCCCCTTTAGTTTTGTGGCCTTGTTTACTCGTCTTTAAGTCCGAGGGATGTTTTCTCATCTGGTGCCCTAAGACCATCTGGTTTAAGAGTCACCGGCTAAAGGCTCACTACCCGGGTAAATAAGAAAGCCTAAAAAAATTAAGGATATATATATATATATATATATATATATATAATATAAATATAAATAAATGGCATGAAAGTTAGAGTCGATATCCCAAAAACCTTCACAGTTCACAAAGTGCATATTTTCTAAGACTTTTATGAAAGATCAAAGAGTCAATTAAATTTTAAATTCTTACATTTAATTTATAACAAGATTTTTTTTTGCATTTTGACTTAGTTTAAAAAAGAACAATTTCTAGTTAACCTATGACCTTGGATCACTTAAATTTTCGTAAAAATACTTCACCACTTTTCTCTATTTCAAAAAGCGTTTTCAAAATACTAATATTTGATTTCTTTCTTTATGGATTTTGTGGGTGTAATCCGCTGAAAACCCTCAGGAGACAAAACTCCTCCTCTAGGGAAAACTTAGAGGTTTAACGGCTTGTTGCACTGCTCAGTGTAATCGCGTCACCTACGAAAGTGGTGTAATAATTTCTTAGTTTTTTTGTTTTGCACGGGACGAGCAAAAGATAAGTGCGGGGGTGTGATTAGTCTCTAACTTTGCATAATTTGTATCACATCTTCACATTGATTCATATTAAATTTTGCTAATAAAGCTTTGCTTGCTTGATTCTAGGTCCATGGTGTGCAATGAAGAAGAAGACCCTAAATCACCATTTAATTGGTGATTAAAGGCCTATTAAAGATAGCCATTGACCTAGAGAGCTGATTCTATCAAAACCAGGGGCTGCAAACCAAAAACCGAGCACAGGGTCTGATAGGGAACAGATGGGACCGCGCGCGGCTCGAAGGACCGCGCGCGCGACCCTAGTATGGCCGCAAAAACGCGGCCAGGGCTGCGTTTCTGCTGCCGCGTTTTGTGCCAGGGCTTGTCCCCTGGCCCCCCTCTTCCCTGGTGGTTATAAATACCCTCCTGGGGTTTCTGAGAGGAGATATACAGAGTTTTAGGTAGTTTTCATTTCCATGTTGTAGTTTAGTTTAGGTTAGGTTAGTTCTTCTTCTTCCCTATTGTATTTTCCATTTTGTTTTAGATCTTGTATTAGGAGAAAGAGTGATACATGAGTGGAATGCAAGAGTACTTGTAATAGAAGGTGACAAGCTATGAAAGGTGCTCTCTTTACCTCTCTTTGTTTTCTATCTAACTTCTTTTACATGTGTAGCTAGTCTTAATTCTCATGGCAACTAACTACTAACCACCAACTTGCTAACTTCTTATGATAATCCACATGAATATAATAGCCTCGTTTTAGCCTTGCTCTTGAAAGAGCCATTGATGGCTCATGATGATGGATCTAACACTCTAACTTCCTAACCACTAACAAGCTAACATTACTTTACTTCATGATTGCTCTTATCGGGTTTTGATGATTTAAGTGTAGCTTGCACTTGTTATGTTGAGTTGGGTTGTGATGAGTTACATATGGGTCATGCTTTGAATCGCTCTTGAACCAAGGATTAGTGATGGCCAATGATACATGTGAGACAACTATCACTAAGAGGATAGCGTGTTGGTGGAGTCATTGTAGTTAGTAGCCGTGAGTTTTCTTGCTCTTTCACTTGTTTTAGAAATATATCCAAAAATCACAAACATATTCTTTTCTATGTTTCCCACTTCTTTGTGTTTCACCGTACTTCTCTTTTCTTTCTTTGTTTTCTTTTCTTTTCATTCTTTCAAACTTTGAAGAACTTTTAACAAATACGTGAATCAACCGGTAAAGCTTCTATCGCCTCCCGTCCTTGTGAATTCGACTCGTTTTAGCCTCTATGCTATAACGGAAGTATCGAGGAAGCCAAAGCACACACACTTTAAAACTTCATTTTAAAACATATACTTTTTGTGTGCGGTTTTTCCCCGATCAGTATATTAATACTAGGTCTAAGCCAACAACGACGATTTACCAACACATGAAATGACGCTGATACAAGCTCATATCAACTATACAAATATGGTAAACAATCATTAATGCCCCATGAAGTGATACAACTAATCAAACTGGTAAAATAAATCAGATGGTCACATGAAATGATACAAGTAATATATAGATGCCTACTAACAATGGTAAATAAGAAAATAGATAAGAACAAACATTCACATGAAATGACATGATTTCGAAACTGAATCATCGTCTGGTCTTCACTGCATGAACGGCACGAATCTCTGAATCATCACATGCATTGACCTTTGAATTGCCAGTGTATCGGGTCCATAATGAGCACGAATCTCCTTTTACCGGTTCGAATCAGACGAACGGGTCCGGGTGTCGCAAACTGAAACACCACTTACCCAATCACACACTAATACACATGCATTCATGTACATACACACAATACTATCCATATACACACTAATACATATACACATACTTACAGACTATATACTTACAAATACACACACACACACACACACACATATGCAGATACACACACACACACACACACACACACACACACACACTAATAATCATGCACACATACACATCCTCATGCATAAAATCTAACTCTTGCACACACATCCACACACAATTAAACACACATCCACATTATTACATGTTTACCCCTACACATATTAATGCATCTACATTTATATACATATATATATATATTTAAATATTAACAAGCATGCAAAATTATAAAGAGAAGGGAAGAGAGACAGGGAAGACTCACACATTGGGGTGACTTGTGGCGCACCGACGGAGGCTCCGGCGGAGGCGACAGAGGCCGCAAGGAGGTCGACGATGGAGGATCTCGCCGGGAAGAGCGCGGGTGCGTTCGCGCTTGTCGACGGCGATCGGCGGCGACTCACGGAGAGGTGGAAGATGGCTCGATGGATGCTTCAGAGTGAAGGTCGGGGTGCTTCGACGACAAAGAGAAAGCCATAGGCTGCCAACAGTGGGGGACTTGGCCAAGGGAAAGAATAGCACACACATACACAAAAATAACATACACATACACACACAATATACATAAAATACACACATGTGTACCTAATATACAAGTATCCATATAATTAAACACCAACCATGCATATAAACAGAAAGATAGAGAAAGAGGGAAAAGGGGACTCAAGGCGTGGGGATCTCGATGACAAGGCAGAGACCGCGGAGGAAATGGGGGCTGCTGAAAGTGATGCTCTGTGTCCGGGCATTATCGCGGAGTGGTTCCGAGGTTGCTCGCTGGAGAGGATGCACACGGCCACGGTTGGGGCAGCCATATGATGCAGCAGCCTTGGATATGGCTTCACACGGCTTGGGCAAGAGGGAGATCTCGGGCTGGCTTGCGTGTGAGGGTCGCTCTAGGTGCAACACAAGAAGGTAGAGGAGTCCACGGAGAAGGATGAGTGCGTGGCTACCGGTGGTCTCTGGCAGAGGGTATGCTCACGGCTGTGTTAGGCTCGGCTGTCCACGACATAGACTGGAGGAGGCCCAGGGTTGGGGTGTTGCCGAGTGGTGTTGGCAAGGTGATGATGGCCATGGTTGCTTGCACGATGCTTCGACGGTGAGGAGGAGTGCGAGACAGGTCAGAGATTTCAGCATGCCAAAGGAGAGGTGGGAGGTGGCAACTGTGGAAGGAAGGGAGGAAGAGAATGAGGAGGGATTAAATAGGATTTGGGTTAGAGAGATGATAAAGATTAGTATTTATATAGGGTTTGTGATAATGGGTTGTAGGTTAGGATTGTGATGAGCTAATGGGTTATTGGGTATAGGGCTAATGGTTTACTAATGGGCATAAGGTCATGGGCTTGGGTTGGGCCTAGAAGGGAAAAGGAAAATAAAATGAGATAGGGAAAAGAGAAGAGAATTAGGGATTAGGTTAAAAACAAAAAATAATGGAATAATAATATATAAGTTAATACCATAATTTAAGTAACACTTAATTTAAAAATAAATATGATAAGCATTAACAAAATAATTAATAACAATTTATAGTAGTAGCCTATATGGAAAAGATTTAAATAATACAAATAAATAGGTGTTAACAATAAGAATTATAAACTTCAACTAATAAATAAAATAGTTGTTATTACCATTAATAACTTTAAATTATATTTGTAAGAAATAGTCAAAAGGATGAGTTATAAATCAATTTAATTCATAATAATATTAATTTATAATATATATACACTAATACACTTATATTTATATAGATACAAAATTTGAAAATATATCTATTATATATACATGTATTTATACACATGCACAAAATCGATAATCAATAACAATGAGTAAATCTAAACAAAATTAATAAACTAAAAAATAGAAATACAGTATTATTAGTTAGGGGTTATTACATATTTCGAAAAACTTCTCTCTCTTTTCAAAATGCGCTTTCAAAACACTAACTTTTGTTTTCTTTCTTCATAGATTTTGTGGGTGTAATCAGCTGAAAGCCCTCAGGAGACAAAACTCCTCCTCTAGGGAAAACCCAGAGGTTTAACGGCTTATTGCACATTGTAATGCCTCGATCCTGAGGGTACGAAGAAGTTACTTCGATTTATATACGTAAGTCAAAAATACCCCCACATATATACACTAAGCATCAGTACATACAAGAATCAGAGTTCAGAATTACGTGGTACATTATACATTCCAACATATGAGTGCATTTACAAAATTATCACAGGACATGACACAATATTATAAGAATATTACATTACCGATAGGCACAATTGCGAGAGTACAAAGAGATAAATAAGTATGTACAGTACAAAAGGCGCTCACGAGTTACAAAAGAAAAAACTCGAGAGATGAGTAAGGGGCCTGGAAGGATAGGGCTCAGACGGTCTGTCGATGATCCACGGTTTCGCTGCGCATCTTTGATCAGCAACCGGGAGGATCCACAAGCTTCAAGCTCTGAAATTTGGACATGAGGATCTAGAGGAGTCAGAAACTCTCCAACGAGTGATGTGGTGAATGCCAAGTGGCGTGCAGGGATAAGCACACGTGTATCGATAAATCTGAATCGAAAGAGGATGTATTAAAAATCGTGTAGTGAGCACAGGCATACAAGAGCAAATAGAGAGATAGTAAGTGATATCAACAAGGAAACATGCATGATATAATTGATAAGAGCTGGAGACTGGTGGAATAAAATACAAGTGATAATCCAGGATGTAAACGTATATAATAATACTAATAAATAATAACAAAGTTAGAAATCCGAAGTAAAACCTGATGAACGCATATACGGTAAAACCAACAGTACAAACCCAATTTATAGCTTCATGAGATAAGTACGTCGAAAGAATAATCCAAACAAGGAAACCCTCATCTATATACCATATATCACACGTCATCGTAAACTAAGTCAATACGACCTGAGTTGAAAACATACAAGGAATTATTAGTTGGCATCTTTTATTATTATTACTCGTCCTACCCAAATGTCTAGGTATGTAGACTAGAGTCCCAGCACACATATATCCACATCTGAGTAGAGCAACGTTATTATTGGAAACTAACGGGGGTATCAATGAATAATGTTTATAGTGGGTCCTGTACATGCCCGGACAACGGTCCATGACGTTCCATTGCTGGTGTACAGAATCGGCCGCAAGGCCTACATGAGGGTCTTATTGTATGCCCTATTCATGATGGTATCGGAAGGAGAGAGCCAGCGCTCCCCTCGGTCACCTAGAGGCGCTCAGGTTGAACCGAAAGTTTTAATTGCACAACATACCTAATACTACTGTAAAACACAAACATATATTGATATCCGTTATTTTCTCCCAACCCGATGCAAGTTGTCCCTTTTTATAGTTTATTAGATAATTATCTGATTACGGGAATGGGCAGGAACAAGTCAGGAGTATTAGGAGTATAGGTGAATCAGAAGTACGGTTTGTACTGGAATATATCAAGATATAACAAGATGTCAGGTCATCATTCCCGTTATCATAATAATTATGAGAATCAAGTATGTGATGCTGAATGTCAGGTGATAGCATGACGGGGGTGATATTAGGCGGGTGATAAGAGACAGCATGGTAAGTGATAGCACATCAAGTGAAAGCATGTCAAGAGATACATAAAAGCAGTACCGATATAAGAGATTGGTACGAATACCGAAAAACCATACAGTTTCAGAAAAAATAGTATTAGTAAGATTTCAAACTCTTTACAACCATTAATAGAAAAATAGATGAACTAGCAAGCAGGCAATAACCAGACAAGCGAACATCCAAGTGGAGCTAAGCAAGCTAGAGATACGGACAGTAAATAATGTTTAATCACTAGAGCGCTTGACGGAGCTACTGGAATGACGGCTTAAAAGGCGAGTCTAAAATCTTGCAGAGTTTCACCTAGACGAATCTAGCGATAAAGCGCTGAGCGCTAAGCATGCCGACCAGGCAGAGCATGAGAGACCTGACAGTCTAAGCGCACTCCTCTTTCGAGGAAGTGGGCAAGAGCCCAGAGGCTAAAGTACACTCGGGGTCTAAGCGCAGTTTCGATAGCTACCCCGAAACTCATAAGGGTGCAAGGCCTAATACCAATTAGGTAGGTAGCCTGGGAGTAGGCAGAAACCCATAGTCGATATAAGGGTACTTGCAATGTTAATACCACACGAGCATACATATAAACATGATAATATCTAGGCTACGGTGGAGTGGTGAAACCCGAAGGCTAAGTAGAGAGTGCGGAGGCTAAACGACCACGAAGGGTCAGCCACGATGGTATCAAAGCAGAATAAAACACATCACAGACATGGTATATGCACAGGAAATAAACTACTCCGGTACAAACATTCATCACAAGCATACTACATGCACAACCCTGGGCATTCAGCCACATCTAAATACGAGGGCACATCATAATACAAAATACAAATACAAATACACTCGAACACAGAATAATAGTCGACCCTTCGAAGCGGATAAACCCAAAACGAGGAAAGAACACTCGCCTAAATCTTCGAAAAAGCCGCGAAGTCCCGGAGTCTCAAAACACGTGCACGCCACCAATATTTATATTTTAAAAAATATATATATTTAGAGAGAAAGATAAGAGAGAGATGAGAGCTAGAGAGAAAGAGTTCTAAAGAGAGAAAGAGAGAGAACTAGAGAGAAAGAAACAGAAAACTAGAGAGAGAAACTAATCTAGAGAAAGAAAGAGAGAGCTAGAGAGAAAGAGAGTTAGAGAGAGAGGAGCAGATTAGAGAGACAGGAGAGAAAGAGAGACAGATAAGAGAGAGATGAGAGAGAGAGAGAGACGAGAGAGATAAATAAGAGATAAAGAGAGAAGAGAGAGGGGGCAACAACCGCCTTGCTCACATATAGGGCTAGTGTGGGGGGCCGCCGGGGGTGCGAGCCACGTGGCTGAGGCGCCGGCCGCCGTCTGGTGGCCGACCAGGCTAATGGAGAGGGGTGGAGTTTTCTTTTTTTTGGGAGTGGTTTTGGAGGTTGTGGTGATGGTTGGTTTTGGTGGTAGATTGATGAAGAAGATGGTGAATTTTGGGAAGTGAGAGGAAGGAGAAGATGATGGGGGTTGTGGTGGAGGAGTGGGGGTGTTGGATTTGGTGGCGGTGGTGAAATTAGAGGGAATTTGAAGGAGATGGTGATGATGGATTATGAAGGAGAAGAAGGTGGGGATGATGGTGTTGTTGGTGTTGGAGATGAAGGAGAGGAAGGGAGAGTTTGGGGGAGATGGGCTGCCGCCGCTGCCCAGGGGTCACCGCCGGCTGCCGTAGTTGGGCCTGGTGAAGACCATCGTCTGCCAAGAAGAGAGAGGGAGGAGAGTAGGAAAAAAGAAAGAAAGAGAAAAAAGAAAGGAAAAGAAAGAGAAAAGAGAGAGAGAGGTGTGATGGGGAGATGGGGACCAGCCCCATGGGGGGGGGAGTGGGCGGCAGATGAGTTAATGGGGGGAAAGAAAAGGAAAAGAAAGAAAGAAATGAAAAGATTCTAACAAAAAAAATAATATTATAATAATATCAGGAAATATCGACTATTCTAGAAAAATTTTCAAAAATACCCTGAGGTAGAAAACATCACCCTAAGGAATAATATGAAATTGATTTTCAAAAATAAAATGTAATATTCCCTGACTGGTAATACTGTAATTCTATTGTTTTAATTATTATTATTAATGATTGTTATTATCAGTAGTAATTATTACTATTATTATTTCATTAAGATTGTTATTGTTACAATTATTATTATGATTAATATTTTTATTAATTTTGATTGTTATTGTTATTATTAATTATCATTAGTTGTTATTGTTATTGTTATTACTAATTGTTAATTGTTTTTGTATGTGTATTTTATGATCAAGCCCAATTATCATTTCTCTTTCTTTTTCTGTTCCTTTTTGTTTCAAGCTCAAATCCAAGCCCAGCCCATATTCTCTCTACATTTTTTTTACTTTCTTTTCCAAACTGAGCTAGCCCTATACAAGGCCCATTCCTTAAATCTCTTTCAAAAAAGGAAAACATGAAAGCAAATGCGCTGCGAGACTCAGAACTTGAACATGCGTCCCTCCACTTCAAATTTAGAGCACCAACCACAAGGCTGATTTGCATTTCAAATAGTGGTTTTATTTAACAATCATAATGTTTATTTTGTCTAACCCCACCTCCTCCACCTGTTCCGGGTTAGGTGCGCCATCTGTTGCCACTGTTGCCTGTTACCTGTTGTGTGTGTGTGTGAGAGAGAGAGAGGGGCTGTGGTCACTCTCTCTCTCTCTCTCACACACACACACAACAGGTAACAACAGGCAAATGGCAACAGATGGCGCCCCTAACCCACCTGTTCCCCATACTTCACCCAAGTTTCCCACTCGCGCGCTCTCACCTGCTCTCTCTCCCCTCTCGTTTACGTCACCCCCCCCCACCACACACACTCTCTCTCTCTCACTCACTCTCTCACTCACTCTCTCTTTCTCCCCTACACACCTGAGCCTCCCTACATGGCCGGAGCCAACTCCACCACAACCCATGCATCCTTCTCGATGCCAGAGATCCCCGCGCCCACCCCTCATGGCCACACACTCCCTGCGCGCACCCCTTAGCGCATCCAGCCCCATCTTCCCTTGGCCAAGCCCCGGCCAACACCCCAGGCTGCGAAGGCCACCACATTACCTCCCCTCCTCCATTTACCTAAACTCCCATCATGCGCGGCCGGGCCAAGAGCAACCCACGCAGAGTCCTCGGTTGTCCTCTTCACAGCCGCAATGCACCCACTTCCTCCTCTCCCATGGCAACCTTCTTTTCAAGCCATGGTGTGCCGAGCTATCCTTCCTCATCGTTGGAGCCCGCGAGCAACTTCGGCAGTCCCAAATTCCCCGGCTTGCTGCCGCTACTCGCGAGAGCAGCAACCTTCTGTGGCCGAGACCCCCCTTCTCTGGTCGAGCATCACCACCCCCCTTGGCTGCAACCAGGCCGTGCTCCCTACGGCAACGGCAGCCGCAACTACTCCATGCTGCACCTCCAAGCCGCAGCACATCAGTAGGACGACCTTCTTTTTCTTCGATGAACACTGGAACACCCCGAATCTACCCGGTCTCCTTCCCCACTCCATCGTACACAAGCCCAGCAGCTGCCCACAGCAATATCCCGCACATCCCCAAGCCGTGTTCATCTCTCCCTCTCCGCCGGCGAGTCTCCGCAACAACTCATCCGGGTACCACCTTTGCTCGCGTCCTCTCTGGCGAGATCCGTGAGCTCCGTCATCGCTGAAGATCACCGCGAGCCATCCTTGCCCTTGCCGCGAGTCACCTCTTCCATTCTCTGTTTATTTACAGGTGTGTGTGTGTGTTTGCATTCACGAGTGTATGCATTAAATGGAGTGTGTATATAAATGTGTAATTATGTATTAATATGTGTAAGTATATAGTGCGTAAGCATGTATATTTATGTATGTATGTAAGTATATGCGGGTGTATACCGGTGTGTGTATATATTTAGGTACGTGTGTGACTTCATGTGGATTGGGTTACGTGTTGCAGCATTTCAGAACCGCTCGTGAGATCTGAACCCGGTAACAAGAAACTCGGACCCGACCCAGAATTGTGCCCGTTATGGACCCAATAGCCAGGCGATTTGAAGACCAACTTACAAGATGATCCGTAGATTAGTACCGGTTCGTACAGTGAAGACCAGACGGCGATTCAGTTCCAAAATCACGTCATTTCACGTGAGTGTTTGTCCTTGTATCATTTTCTCTATTTATCCTTGTTAGTAGTGTTTATATGTTTTACCAGTTTGATTACCTATATCACTTCATGAGACATTAGTGAGTGTTCACTTTATTTATTTAGTTGATTTGAGTGATTATTAGCGTCATTTCATGTGTTGGTGGTTGTCACGGTCGGCGTAGGCCTAGTATTGGATACCTTAGACTGTGATTTGATTTGATCTATTGACTGGTTGAACGAGTTCATATTCGAGTATCAAACATATATGGACTTTGTATTTAATATTTAGATATTAGACTTATACCACTTCATGTGTAGATGATTCCCACTTCAGATTTGGAACTAGTCGTGATGTGTTAGATAGTAACTGGATTGATCTTGAGTTGAATTGGTTAGCGATTGTGGTTAAATATTTTATGTGAATTGTTTATCATATATTTAGTTGGTAATTTTTCCAATTAGAACTCCTTAGGATATCGAGGAAGTGTTAAATATGATGTTGCCTTATCAACAAACTTTTTACCGGTACTTGGATCTGTGTATGACTTAGAGTGAGTATTGACCTGAGCTTCCTATTTCTTCCGTTGGATTCATGATTGATATACATGATGTTGGATTATGATCAGATGTGTGAATATGATACCCTTGACTCTGATGTATTGACAAAGACTGACTTTTGGACTGTTAGGAACTATTATTTCTAAACTCTCCCATTGATGAGTTTGACTGACGTATTGATGATCATATTGATGTTGGATACTAGATGTATAATTATTTAGATTTCATATTGATCGAGTTGTGATCTTAATTGTGATTGGAAAAGTCTGATATTTGAGGATATTCCATTCTTTATTTGTGATCTCAGTATTTGTTGTTTTAATTGATCTCGAGGACACACTCAATACTTCTTGATTGGTTCTTGACTACTTTAGTGATAAAGATAGAGTCATTTTGAGAATAATTTCATTAATCTCGGTGATAATATATATTTAGAGTTTGATAACAGCTACTTTTTGATCTCAGTTAACAGTGACTTAGAGGTTGGATATATCGATGACTTGAGGATCAGTGTCTAGACTTGTTACTGTAATTATTCATGTTACTGAAAGTTACTAGGAAAGTATTGTTAGAACGTAATACTCGGTACAGCTCTATTCATCGTATATACGGTTACTGTTACTGATTACTATTCTTAATACTGTTCACCGTGTATACGATAACTACTACTGTTACTGTACTGTTCTGTCGCCGCATCGTCGGTATTCTAGTAATTTGAATATTGATTATATAATTGAATTAAATAATAATGTAAAGATATAACATACAGTAAGATTAGAGAAATTGATGGAGGAGACAACGTCTGTATTTTGGGTAGACCTAGGATACAGGTTGCGTAGCCGAAATGAGGGTTCCACTATAGGGTTCCCGGGGATGACTGACATCCATCTGATATTACTACTGTTACTGTTATTGAGTACCTAGAAGTACGAGCATGGTTCATCGCCAGACATCTAGGGCCGTGGACCCGGGTATGTATGAGACCCACCTAAAGTATGGACAATGTCTCTAACCAATCAGTTTCAACAACTTAGGACCCTGGTTGACACGTGTAGTAGGCGTAGTATAGGATGCGTCTACTACATGTGGCAACTGGTGTTCTCTGACATAATTAATAACAAAAACCGAAATCTTACATTGACATTGTAAACTGAACTTGACATATATGCCTGACTGTTGACATTTGATTATACCAATGACTTGACTGTATGCCCAATACCCGATTGGACATCTGATTTTGTACTGACTGGCTTTATTACCTTCTATTCATGTTTTATATCATATTTCTATTTTATTCCAATATATATGTTTCATATCTGCTCACATTTATATTCATATACCTTTCCTTTTTATTCTTACACATTCACTAGGAGTTTTGACTCCCTGAATTTTCATATTCAGATTTGAGGCTATTTATTGTTGATTAGGTATTTGGAGAGGACCACTGGCATCTTGAGGAGCATTGAGTTCTCTTTGTTCGATACTGGTATTATCACTTTATTATAATCATGTCATTTCTTATGATTCCCGATATATAGTTCTCATTACTTATTCATTCCCTTTATTATTCTATTATCATGTGTGGTTATTCATATGTTATATTGCAGTGTTATCATGTCATCATAATAATTATATAGTTGGTTCAGGTTACTTTAGGCTTAGCGTATATGCGTGGGATATTTTCCTCACGAATATGTCGCCGACACTTATCGCGACTCCGCTTCTACGTATTTTGAGAAGCGGGGCGTAACATAAAATCTCATTTTCAAATTAAAAATCCTGAAATCTTCCAGCGATACCGGTCGACACTAAAACTGGTCGAACTTTGATAAATTCAAAAAATTCTCTAAAAATACATTAAGGTAGAAAATATGATTCTAAAAAATAATATGAAAGAGGATTTTAGAAATTTAACTCCACTTGTAAATTAAAAATTTGAGAATCGATCGGTGGCACTGGTTGATACCGGTTTTGAAGATTTGCAATTTAATTCGGAAAAAATCTAGAAAACTATGAAAAATCTAAAATATTGGAAAATGATGTTTGAAACTAAAATTGATCAAATCTGACTACCAAAAAGATCAAATCAAGTATTACACTAGGATCGGGTCCCCGGTTCAAACTAAGGCTGACTCCAAGTTCATGAATCCAGATCCAATACAAAACGATCGCATAAATGTTCGTAACAAAATACAGAAAGTAAATTGGAAATATAATCGAGAATCTGAATACGTAACTAAGTACGTATTTCAGAAATGAGGTGTTACATTCTATTCACCTAACAAAAATTTCGTCCTCGAAATTTCGATAAGGGGAAAGATGAACATAGGAAGGACAGGAACGAGGATTATACCAATTAAGATATGACTAACTAAGGGTAATACTCATAACCGACTGATCAATAACTCTGGGCCTAGACATCTTCTGCACTTTCTACCATATAAAACTTTAGACGATGCCAGAACAATACAGATCTGATAACTGTTAATAAGAGAATTCTGTTATAAAAAGATTATTAAGATTCTGAATAATCCGATTGGACTATCCAATCTTTCTGAGAGTCATAAAATAATCAGAATATAGGCAGACTCTCTAAATTTCCCTGAAGACTCTAACAAGATTGCAATCTGAATCCCGTGTCTCTGTCCGACACAAAATAACTGGAATACCGTATAGCTGAACTATTTCTCCCATAAAATTATCTGTCAAAAACTTTTATACACTGACTCATTCAGAATAATATAAAATAAATAGACTTCAGAACTGA